>VSDK01014595.1:1611-34000 GCA_009767595.1 Symbiodinium kawagutii | reverse complement strand
CCGGGCATGGTCGTGGTTGAGGTCCGGCAGCGACCACTAGTCGTGCATGGTCGTGGTTGAGGTCCGGCAGCGACCACTAGGCATAGATGATCGTGGTTGAGGTCCGGCGGAGGAGAAGGACAAGGAGGAGGAGGAGAAGGAGGAGGAGGAGGAAGAGGAGGACGTATCAGCTCTGATAAAATCTAACAACCCTCACCTGACAGGTGGGGAAATAGATAATACCCGTAAAAAAAAAAGAAGAATCCACACTAGTATCACTAGTCCTCCGCATAATGTTTTCATCAAAAGATCCTCTCTGAGACATTGATGCCGGAGCTCGCCCAGGCACAGTTTGACAAGACAAGTTTTGGGCTTGATTTGCAAGCTCTCGGAACTCCAGCAATTGAAGATTCAACCGCACGAGGCACATCCTGAGCTTCAAAACCCCGACCCAAAGCTCACAAGGGTCGCACACAACCACTTCTGAAATTTCATGAAGACTCGACAAATAGCCAATGGCTGAAAGAATATTATTGGTATCTGATCGTATCTGTTGGCTAATGCTGCTATATAGGTGATTGTAGACTATAGTGATCAAACCACTCTATCTGAATAGTGTTGGTTGATGTTGGTTGGTTTACAATATGCTTAATAATACTTACATATTCTTAATTACCAGTGAGTGTTAAAGATGCGTCGAACGGCTGGTCAACAAGAGTTCTGCAGCAAGAGTGAATACTGCTGTCAATTAATCAGATCATGCGCGTAATGATCAAGAATGGTTCGAACTGGTTGATGTTCGTATCAAAGTATGGCGATTCACAAGGCTCAAATGACAATTGAAGATGGCTACTAACAACCAAGTAATGATGATCAACGATGGTGAATAGATGACAACAAAGTCCAAAAACAATAGTGCAATTCAACAACTCAATTCTGGGCATTCTCTGACTCAAGAGGGCATAGTGCTGACTCAATCGCCTGCACGTTTCGCTGCAAGTCAAGTATAAAGATGGCGGCGTAGCCCGTATGAAACATGAAACAAAGGTGAACAAACTAAAATCGGACCCGCGCTATAGCTTTCGCGTGAGTGTCGAGCTTGCTTTCGTTGGTATGACATGCCAATTGGATAATCAAAATATGGGTGTTTCTCAAAATAGGGGTACCCAAAAAATGGTTTGATGATTTGGGGGGTACCCCTATTTTGAGAAACACCTAAATTGTGATGCTTAGAATCCCTGGATATCCTTGGAACAACAACAGGCAATGAGAAGATTAGCGGGTAGCCATCCCGAGGCGCCAGCTCCTTGGGAGAAAACCTCAGCCCAGCATCCCGTTCACGACGCAAAGTGCGCAAGGGATGAAGTAGTGCAAGAAGCCCCCAGCTCCTCACGTCAAGGAGCTACACTCCGGCAAACCACACTATTTATGATGGTTTTTATTGACAAGAGCAAATACAAATTTACTTTTTATGTGCCTTTCAGTTTCCAGGTTACTTCGCCAATGTTTGCCAGAGGGTAACCACTTAGGCGCTGAACTGTCCCCAAAAGAAGAAAAATGAGATGAAATAAGGCTACTCCTTTAAGGGATTGTTGAAGGCCACCGAAAATGAAAATTGTTTTTCACATGTTCTGGTTGGTGGTATTAACCCCTATGAAATGTTGGCTAATGTTGGTTCATCACAATTCAGCAGTTGATTTTGATATTGTGAGTTGAGCCATTCGTCAACGTGTGGGAACTCCTCCAGACGCGTGCTCGTATGGCAAGGACCACCATGGAATGCAAGCGGAAACGGTCAGAAACAGCGCCAGGCCATGCAAGAACAAGGTGAAAGCTGCACACTTTTCCTGGGAATTGGCGATTTTCCGAAAGGAACAGGAGGGTTTCGGTTGGTGCTGTTCATCTATGTCTATAATCATCCCGGGGTAGATGCTGAATGTTCCAACCATGTTCAGTCAGCTGCAAGCCGTTTACCTATTTGGGATGGGCCAATTTCATATCTATCTACTGTTGTTAGTGGCCACTCATTATACAGTAGCTCCAGATTGCTCGTTCCCAATTTCTAGTCACGCTCAGGTTCCGCAAAGAATTTGGCAGAAACCATCGGATGGAAGTCAAGGGAACCATTTCCAGCAGCTCCAACGTACGGTTCAACAACACTCAATCAGTTGATTGCTATGCTCGTTGGTGGTTTCAACTGCTTGATAGAATCTTAGTCAATCAGCCAATCATCCAAATCCATCGCGAATCCAGCAACCAATCCTTCCTATCGAAGTCAAGAACTTACACCAGTATGGCAACACTAGTAGGAACGATGACCGCTTCAAACCACCAGCCAGCTATACGCCTGGTAGTTACCCTGAAGTTCATCATCACACTGGGGTTACCACCCCTGCACAGGTCTGAGCTGCCCATTGTGGAGGAAACAGGCCCCAAACGGTGCCTAACACCGTCAAGCCCAGTACAGTCAGAATCACCTGGGGCGGGCGGTTTGGTATGGCATAGGATCCTGCCCTGCCGAGCTCGGCCGATCAAAATTTATGCCACTACTCTCAACCAACCAAGGGTTTCCACTGGGGCATTCCTTCAACCAACTGGCTTGGGACCCATTTTTTGTTAAAAAAGGAAGATGAGAACATCAAACTAAAACCAAAACCGTGTTTGGACATGGTGGATTTGCCATTTCCGTGTGAGCAAAGTGTGAGAATGCCAGGTCGGAATGCCAAAGAAACCATCTGCTTCTAGCTACACTGTGGGATTCCAACAGCTCTTATTTTCATGTTTTTTCCCGGAAAAACCATTGTTTATAAGGGATTTAATGTACCGAAAAGGATCGCATCATTGTTTTAATAACGGTGGAATCCCAGGGGACGTAATATTGTACAGTATGAGCCAATCGAATGGCCGTAAAAGTTCCTTTGCATGTTTGAGTATCATCGAAAACCATTCGGCAATAGAACCTCACATCCAACCCTCCTGCATGGTACGAGTAGGCCAAGTCCTTTCACAGCTTGTGAATACCAAGCCCCAACGTTTTGAAATAGAGATTTCATATATCCAAAGGAATCGATCAAGATCATTCTCAGGTAACCTTAAGCCTCAATGACCTCGCAAAAACGGGTGGAAAGTCTCAAAATCACGAGTATCAATCCCAGAAAATACATGGTAATTGAAGTGCCAGGCAAATCCTTGCGCACTCGAAGCCGGCTTCCATCTTCATCGCGCCTCAAAGGCGATATGATGAGTTAACCTCGGGTAGAGGAGAAGGCGCCATAGGACACTCGCCAGCATCCCCAGCACGAAGGGAAGCAGCAAGACTTTGATCCACGTGCTCCGGAGCTGTGTGGATTTGGGCGCAGCGGGCATCAAGCACACCTTCTCCATGGTGGTGCCCAAGTAGGCCTCCGGGAGCCCACAGCGAAACACTTCCACTGCAGCGAAGCACTTCAGATTGAACACGGTTGAAGAATCCTCAGCCATTTCTGATTGCTATCATCATTAACCTGTGTTGATCAACTAATAAGCTCAAGAAGTCTCCGCGATCGAAGCACTTTTGGCTGAAGCCGGCTGTATGAAGCCGCCTCGTAGACGCACCACAAGCGACTGTAGATGGAGATCTTTGAGTTGGGAATCACCAAAATATGTGAAGCTCGTTGCAAAGCTTGAGCGAAGGGGTTCAGCAAAGGATCGACCTTGGGGGCCACTTGGGGGGTCAAGTCCATCAGCTCTACCGAAGAGTAGGGCGACTCATCAACCAACAGGAGCTGATACATCATGAGGAGTGGAAGTTCTTCACATTTTCAGATTTTTCTGTTGGAATTTTCCTTTGTGTAATCATCTTGACCAACCAAAGTATGTGGACCCGGGAAGCCTACCATTATAATTAGTTGCTACATTGCAACAAAACCAAAACGGCCCAATTAGAATGACAACAAACATGTTGAAACACATGAATGTGGCATTCCATTGTGCCATCAGGATCATCATTGCAACAGCCATAATGGCCAAGCATCTCGTTGAAGGGGTAGTAGTGGCTAATGATCAAATGAACTGGCGGGAACTTAGATCCCTTGCTCAACATTTCATTCGTAGTGGCTATACATATGGTAAATCCATCATATCCCAAAAAGCCTAAAAACCTACGGTATCTACGGTAAGCCACTCCGTGGTGAAAACGATTCTCCTCACTAGTTCCATGTGGCTCCAAAAGTGTTCCTTGTGAGTTGTTCTAGCTTGCTACGTCGAAATTCATTCTCGGATTCCTCATGATTCCTCTGAACACCTAGCTCGCGGTAACCACCCTGTACTCCTGACTGTTCACATCGCCCATGATCTTTTTCTCACCTCTTTGTTTGTCGCAATGATCAGTCACCTGGTCACAAGATCTTTCGTTTCTTCACTGGCTGGGACTGGGCTGTTTCGACAACCTGGAAGGGGTCCTGGACAACTTTCGGGAACTGGCCCTGATTGATCTTGTCTTGGATCTCAACACATTCAGATCCAAACTTGCGACATGCTTGCTTCAGCTTGTCCAGCTGCTTTAGGGCTGCATGCTCCGCAATTGCGGGGAAACTTTCTTCTGTGATCATTGTTTGAAGAAAGTCTGCGAGGATTCCTACGACAACTTCCACCTGCCAACGGTGTGCCCAATCCATTGCTGACAGCACAGTCTGGTAGTCCGGGGCACCCTGCGAAGAGCAAGTGCAAAGCACTTCCAAAAACAGAGCTACTGCGATGCTACTGGTATCTTTCAATTGGATTCGTTGACTCTTGCCTTCAGTCATGGGCGATGCCAACATGGCATGGACTACCAGAGATGCCTCCTGGAGCATACCACTGTTAGCAGTCACTTGCCCATCGGCAGCTTCGATGGTCAAGTCATGCGAAGCTGTTGCATGCAAGAATTCCTCCCAAAATCTCAACAATACCTTCAACATATTTCAACATCCTTCAACCACAAATGCCCTTGGTATAGTGTGCCTCTGAGCCGAGGCCTTTGCAATTCTGCTTAGACATTCTAGGAACTTTAGAGAAAGGGTCCAGTCCTCTTTGTCCTGTGTCAATTCCCTTTTCCATGCCTGGATGTAGGACACAAATGAAAGTCCCCTACAGCCGACTCGCAGCTTTGCATCTGGCTTGTTGAGTTTCCACTTCATCCAGGCTAAGTTTCGTTGACCACACTTGAGAATAACTCGCACCTCGTCTGATGAGCCACTCAATCTTGTCCAATCGTTTCAGATCTTTGTCCCAATCAAGACCATTGAGTGCTTCCACAAGAATAGTGCATTTGTTCTTGGGACTGAGAATGCTCCAGTCAAAGTTTTCAGGGACAGTGCTCTGCATTTCAAGTGTCCCCGCCTCTGGCAACGCCCGGAAGAGATCATGGTAAGCACCGTCCATTTGATCAACTGACCTCTACTAATCCAAAATCTCTCAGTACAATTACTTCAGCCTCGCTATGCGAAGCTTGAGCCCGCAGCTCACATCCCCAAATGAACAAATCATACAGTCAAGTTCTTAGGATGTTCACCTGCCCCCATTTTGGATGGTGCTGACCCATCCCCACATCTCTTTAGTCGGCTTGGAAGGCTTGGGAAGTTTGGAAGGTTTAGGACACACGTGGCGCTGTCGAGCCTTGGCTGCAACACTCATCTGATAGTGGGCATCTTTGCTTGGACACGGAGTCATACGGGTTTCACTACGGCAAAATTACTCTGGAATAATGGTTAATAGTGGCCCTACCTTGGTCTATCACTTGGTTTCTAACCATCATAGTTGTATCTGCCATAAGTGGTAGGTATCCAGGTGAACTAAGGCACTTGGGAGGACTCTGCAATGTAATGAAACAAAACTGACTGCGAATGAACGATGATGACCCGCATGGCATATCAGTAGGAAAGTCTTGGGGGCATTCTCTTCACTGATCAGCTATGTATGGATGTATGCACTAGTATGGCTGATTCACATGTAGGTATACATAAATAGCTACCCCTGTCACACTGTTCATGGATCAAAGTCCCAGCTTGCGGAAGCCCTCCGAAGAAGTCATCATGGTAGCCCGCCATGCCCTCTGGTGCCATAGCAACTCAAACATTGTCCAAGCCTTTGAGTACCAAAGGGTACATTGCGGGCAGAACCTCGCGCACGGTGAAGATTGATATCAGTTGTGGTTTAATCGGTGTGCATGCATGTGCTACATGACTACGTATGTCAATAGCTGCGGCATCAGCAAACTTCACCACCACCATCCAGCGGACATCGGTCACCCACGCGCTGCTTCCCGATGCTTCTCAGCCACATTGAGGAAGACCTCCAGGTCCAAGTTTTGGGGATTCGCCAACAAACCTGGGAGCAGGTGGCTGGTTGGACCGTTGGGTGGGAGCAGCTAGCTGGTTGGTTGGTTGAATGCGCCGTGAAATCTCGACAAAACCACCCAATCATGGCTCGTTTCGTACTGGTTCCATTCAAAATCTGGGGGATTCTGCATTTCCAAATCTATGCGGCAAAAAGAAACCAAACGGATTGCGTCAGTTGGCTCGGAGGCCATTGTTTTCATTGGCCAATGCAATTGGTCAAAACAAGCCACAAGAAATGACCCATGTCCCAACTTGGTGGTTGCGTGAACCCCTAGCAAGCATAGTTCATGGAAAAATGCCATGCTTTACTTTTGAAACCACCAGCCAAACGAGCCAATTGGCCATGTTGCTTGAGCTGAACCGTTGGCTCCTGAACAATGATTCATGCTCAAGCCGGTGCTCCATCGCTGGAAGCCATCGGTGAAACGCCGGAAACCATGGACAAATTCTGGGAGGTTCACCATCAACCAGAACAACCAGGTCTTAAGCAAGCACCCAACCACCCAAGCAAGCAACCATCAGCTAGAAGGTCTTCCGAACAATTGTTCCATCAAATAACCCTGGAAGTCTTTCTCAAATAATCAAAGGCAACCATTCAGATCAGCCATGGTGTTCATACGTGTTCCCGTAAATCCCTGGCCATTCCTCTGAAGCAATGATTGTACCGGGCATCAGTCATCAAAAACCAACACTGGCTAAAGCTCGCCTAGGTGTGGCATGATCTTCTGTCCTCTTGCAATGAACACCCATCTCCGAGGCTAAGTTGCAATCATTAGCACAGGCAATAGCACGCAATATGTTCTCCAGCTAAATGGCAGTGGGTCCAAACCCTGTACCCCTGGTTCCCCTATCATTAACCTTGGTTTTCCTTATTATTGGTTGGTCATGATCCCCTAATATTGGTCGGTTAACTGCTTGACCCATAGCCATATCCAGCGAAACCTGCAACAGCTGCGCCCAGCAGCAGCAGTAGAGATTGGTCAATCCGTGGCCCGAAGGCCAAGCAGATCTGACACCCTGGGCGAATTCGAAGATCCCTTCCTGGGAGGAGCAGCCGTCACCCCGCTGTGCCCGCAAGGAGCAGCTGCAGGTAAAATGATGTATTTTACCGCGGTTGAATACACTTGATGGGTTTACCCCAGTTATTCAGGATGGTTTTGCCCTACAAGTGGTGAACAATTCTGTTCACCCTACCATTGTTTTTTCACCCGATGCGGTTTAACGCGTAATCAGAGGATGGTTGTATCCATTGGTTGCGAATGTCAATAAAACCATCAACCAGTATACTCACTGTTATTGCTGCTTACTTACTATTCTCTATGATTAACCCTTATTCATTGGTGCAACAAGCATATCAGCCCTGTAAACCACCAACTAGTAGTTGTTTGCCAATTCTTGATGGTTATTGTATAATTGTTGGAACCCCTCTGGCCCTAGATATATAGACAAAAACCATGCCGTGGGGCAGTGAACCCAACGTTAACCCGCCAAGACTCGGCCCACGCATGCGAGACGAAGACCTGGCATGGTAGACCTTCAGGGTGTAGCCACAGAGCATAGCTCATGCCACCAGCCTCCAAGGTCTTCGGCTTCACGAAATACCTCAGGAGGTTGCTCTGCAGGCTGCACCCATGTGCACCCCAATAGCATCAGTGGTTGGTTGGGGGGTACCAGCTGTGGTATGATAGTAGCTGGTCGGTTTCCCTAGTAATTGGCTGATCATAAAAGGCTGGTTGGTAAATGGGGGTAGTACCATGGCGAACTGACAACCCCACCTTAGTCTGAAGAGTCACCAGCTCTGAACGTCGGCGCGCAAATCCACGGGAAAATCAGGTGCGCCATTGTGGTTACTGGCCACAGGTAGCCCCGAAGCATTGGATACCGCTCACACCCGCTGCAAGTGCCAACCAAGATGCTGATTCACCTGGTACAAGTTTGGCCCATGATAACTACAGGAATGGAGTGGATCCGGATGGGCCTCCTCAGTGTAACCCTGGTGGAACGGTCACGCCATTTGGCGTTCCTACTGTCCATGTGCAAACAAAAGTAAAACCAATGGTTCTATATACAAATCACTGGTCCTTTCATGATGTGAACCGATGATATGTTTACACACGGTCACAAACCAATGTTTTATGTATAACTCACCAGTGTGGAACAACACGCATCCACGTCCGTATCATATCACACAAGTCTTGTTCAAACACCCTCACCTCTCTTGGGTTTTAAACCCATGGTTATAGACAAAATACGAACAAATGATATGATTGTTGTTCTCACTGGCCATCACTGGCCGTTTCATCAGGAGTTGATCATGGCGGGCCCATTGCTAATTCATCACCCAAATGCTCGATAGAATGTATGTTTGCTTGCAAAACAGGATCATCTTATAGGAGTAAATTGGTACAAACCATTTATAATCAGTGGTGTTTACTGCCATTTCATAGGTGAATCCTATTGCAAGTTAATGCTTAAGAACAATGGTGAATCATCATGGTTGATCATAAATAGTGCCTGTGGCTTGAGAAACTTCCATGTGGTTTATGTTTTAAAAGTATGTGGCCTGGTAATGACTACTGACTACTGGCTAATTGACGATGAACAAGTACTATATAAACAACCAGTCAACCTACCAGTTGGTTCGAACTCTCCTGGTAGCTGCGTGGCTCTCCCTTTGAAGGTTATATGGGTATCCTTCCTACGAATCAGGGTACCTCCGGCGCAGCTCATAGCTCGCTCCCAACCACCATCCAGTTGACCATGAGAAGACTAATGACTCATGGCTACTATCACTGACCACCAACAAGAACCGATAGCTACTAGTCCTAATGATCTAATGGTGGCAAAACCAACGACTAGTTGATGACAAATGGCTCGCATCAACACCAACAATAATCATCAACACCCGTGACTGGACGCCGCAAAGACCATTGAATGCAATCATTTTCACGCTCGCTGTTTCGTGTTTTTTCAGGGTGTGGACGGCAGGTCTCAGCTCTGATGCTGCGGATCAGACTTTATTCGGTGGTGTCCCTACAGAATGGTACCCCCTGCTTATGTGGTTACCACCTTGTACCCGTGCTTACCAGTTGTAAGCTGGTTCTGTTGGCTAATGGGCTATATTTTTTATGGCTGCGGGTCAAAACCCTGTACCCCTGGTTTCCCCATCATTACCCATTGTTTTCCCACTATTGTTGCTGGCTATTCTCTCCCATTATTGTTGGTTAATATTGACCCATAGCCATATCTGCCATTGGCCTCGTAGCTTTCTGATTGTTGCAAGTGAACTAACTTTTGGACACTCTGCCCGCGCCCAGGCTCGCTGGGCAAAATCTTCCCCTGTCGCCAGTCAGCGCGGACATTCCCCACGAAGTGAAAGAACTCTTGGAAGGTCACCTGGTTAGTGGGTCACCTGGTTGGTGTTTAGTTCGGAACCCTAGCAATGCCTGGTTCTTTGCCAAGCAAGTGACCTAGTTGACCAACTGGTTCAGAATGCTTATAGTGGCCAACTAGGTCTAGAACTCTCATGGACAATATTCTAGTGACCTTAGCCAACCAGAACGCTTATAGCTATAAGCCATGGAAGTCACTAGGGGCCTTAGTGATGCCTGGTCGGTGATTGCAGCCCATGGCAAATCATAAGACATCCTGGAAATGACTAAGTAACCAACTGGTTGATTGGTGGTTAAGCATGGCTAAAAATGGCTGAATGAAAATGGCTGATGATTGAGTAACTACACAAAGTCATTGATGGTTATTAGTGGCTAATAGTGGTCACTGATAGACACTTTTGATTTGATGGTTGATAATGTCACTGGTTGGTAGTTAGTTGCGCCATGGTTACTTGGGTGGTTGCGAACCATCGCTTCGTCAATAATCAGCCATTGCTTAAAATTGTTGGCTGACCATGGTCGATTGACAACTTGTGTGTTAATTCAGTGGTTCATGATGCCTGGTTAGGTGGTTATGACCCATGGTTAGTTACATCGTCTCAATTAATAGTTACTTAGATAGTTAATGCTGTAATTGTTTGTACTTGTACGACATTGTATATAGCCGTCGCAGCGTGGTTTGTGATTAATCATTGGCTGTAAGGGTAATGATCATTAGCATAGTTGGCACCCCTCCCCAAAACGAACAAAAACAGAGAGATACTGTCTGAATACTGGTCAATCAATGATTCTCAACCAATTAAATGACTGGTGGGGAACGCAAAAATGTCAATCAAAACGCCAGTCCCAGTCACGCACCATCGATCCGCTGGAATTCGCAAATGCAGCTCCATGCCCGCTACACACGTTTGGCGCAGCACAGCTTGGCTCAGGCTGTGGCTAATAGTGGTCAAGGAATGGATCATGGCCAACAAGCATCATGATGGTTCACAATGGTTTGGCTCAAGATGTCTAAGAATGGCTCATGAATTTTCATGATGCATTATAGAGGTTGATGTTTCATGATGGCTGAGAATGGTTCGTAATGATTGATGGTTCATGATGACTGATGATGGGCAATGATTGATTTATGGTGGATGATGGTGATGAATCACCCCTTGGGCTGCTTGATCATGGCAAAACAAACCAAAAAAAACACACACCTCAGAGCCGGAACTGTAGATGGATGGGCGAGAAGATCCGCGATGTGGGCACCGATTGCTCCATTAAACCTGCGAAAGTACATAGAAAACATGTAGCTAATGGTAATATAAATCAAACGCAACCAATAAGATTGAGCCGCCAACCTCATTGGTTAAGATTGTTTGGACCTGCTGTCCATCCGCATTTCTGCCTCTATAGTCTATACACCTTCCCTTTCCTTGCTCTCTCCCTCTCTCTGTCCATGTCTTCCACTGATTTCCTGCATTTTGATCTGTTGTTGTTGCAGAAGTCCCGTTGGGATCAACATCGTCATCACCATGACAGTTGTTGCCAAATTTCTTGGTGTACCCCTTTTGTTGGCTAATACCCCCTATGATTTACCACTATTAAACCTTTAGTTAATCATTGAAAAACATATTAACCCAGTGGGAAATAGCAACATCTATTGACTATTCCCTAAATATTTCAAAATTTAACATAGTTAACCCTAGAAAATCCCCCGCGTTGAACCTACGCTGTTTAGGTGCACTGCTGTTGGTTGATCCATCTTGCCATGGAAATCTCCTGGTAGCTCCCGGCCTCCCTCCCCCTTCAAAGGGATAGAACGGGATACCCCGGGCACAGGGAATCGCTAACTCCCAACCACCAGCTAGCATCAATTCTCTACCAGTACCAATGATCTAATGATGGCGAACAGATCTATTGATCATCATTTGATGGCTCGCTCTCCCTGATGAACCAGCGACAATGGTGCAACCAAGGCAGCAATAGAAGGTTCGGAGGTTCCGCATCTTTCTCCAACAGTCGGGCACAGTACCGCCCACCACATTGATGGCCTTGGGGCGCTAAGGGAAAAAGGCTATGGGAGAGAGCACTTAGTTGATAATGAATTCAAGTTGACAAGTTAAATAATCAGTTGGAGGGATGACTTCGTTAACAAATCAGTTAAAAATAAAGTTAGTTCACAAGTTGGACAATAAATTGGTTGATGAGGTGGTTATCGAGTTGGTTGACAACTTGGTAAGGAAGTTTATTCCTCCCTGTCAACAAGTTGGTGAATGAGTTGGGTTACAAGTTGGTAGATCAGTTGGTTGACACACTGGTGGATGGTCAAGAAGTGATCTATAGGAGGAGGTACTGAATAAGAACAACCTAGAACAATATAGAATAATTATCATATGGGCTTTGGCCATTCCATTTGTTACTAAATGTTGCTATGAACAATAATGTCTGGTAATGAAAACCACCGGAAACAACGGCATAAGTGCATGTCATGGCACTTGGATGCACTTGGTGCATTTTTTGCGGGGTACTCCAATCCATAAATGAATCATGGGTTGCTACAGGGCTTCCAACGATGGTGATACTTAAATTGCTGGTTTATCACCGTAAATGGTTGATCTTGTTGATCTTGGATGATTTTCGGGGGTCCCCAAAATAGATTGGAAAATAATGCACCCATAGCTGCTTTACCCAACTGCTGGAAAGCTGGAGAAGTCCGTTGGCTGCTCAGAGCCATGGTTTTACCTTCCAGCTGGGTTCGCAAGACCCCTAGCAATCACCAGCTGCACGCAGATGTGTCACATGATCATTTGAAGGCATGCGATTTGATCGTTCGCAACATATATTGTGAATTGCGAACTGATATGTGGCGGTGGGTCGAAACATCGTGCCCCCGCAAGCACTCCAAAGAATGGAATGATCTGATATGATCTGATGGTTTCTGCTGGGATGGTAATTGCGCTTCATGTTCGTTTCATTTCCCTTGTGGACTTATAACCATCCCCAATATGGTTCGTTTGTCACGTGCGCATGATGACCGCTTCTGTCAGCTGCAGCCATACCCTCCCTGGCAGCTGCGGGTCAACATTGACCAGGCGACATAAGCGTTGAAGTACATCAAGTTGAACCCACACAGGGCGCTTAGATCCACGGGTGTCCAATGCAGCTGGTCCTTCCGCAATCAGCAAGGAAGGTCCAGGATGCGAACTGTGCTAGACCATCCATGGATACGTTTTGGATATTGGCAACATTGGCCCCGGGGGCACTTTGAAGGCACATCTCGCTACCTGCAACCAATTGCATTTCACTGCACGTGGGCAAATTACCCCCACTCTTCCAACCAAACCCAGCCATCTTTCAACCAAACCAATGCGCATCTGACAATCATCAAAATCCATCCAGTAGACTATGTAGACTTACTCGTTCACAAATGGTGAGTGAACATATCCAACCAACAATATCCATCAAACCTCATCAAGCCATCCATTCTCCCAGCCATCCAGATCCACCCAGCCATCCAATGCCATCCAACCCCCACCACCACGGAAGGGCACCTGTCGCCCATGGATCTGCACGCTCTGCAGCGATCCGCCAGGCCTCAGAGCCTCCAGGGCTCCAGGCTCAGGCTGCTCAAGGCGCAGGAGCTGCAGCGACGGAGCAGCGCTCACACCTGGGGGCGCCACGACGGGAGGTGCCGGGAAGAGTTGGGCTTGGTGGTACCTGGAGCTCCAGGGTGCCGTGTTTTCTGGAGAGGTCGCTCTCATGGGTTTGGATGAAACAGCCAACATCAGCCAACCAACCAACCCAACTCAACAAAAGCACCCCAAAACCAACCCAATCCCAACCAAGCACCAGATTCTGACCGCCCCACTGGCGACCCACGCGCCTTTCATCATCTCCTTGCTGGCCCCATGCAGCAACACTGCAAACCTTGGGATGCAATCTGCTGGAGTTAGCCCGGGGGGGCGACCACATGAATCCTAAGCTTAGCAGTAGCCATGATCGTCAAGTACCATTCTCAACCATCACCAACCACCATATACCACCATCCACCATCATTAAACATCAAACATTATTGAAATTTATGAACCATCATTGACCATCATTAGCCATTGGTTCGAGCCTTGCACCTCCCAGCTGGTTGGCGGGTATTCACAAATAGCAAGGTATCTCCGTTGTTGTGCCATGGTGAGTCTGGTGGAACACTACGATGTGGTTCTCCAGAAGAGACTGGGGCCTGGAACGTTCAGTGTGTCTATCCCTGCTTGTGGTGCAGATGCTGTGCTGCATTTGGGTGTGTTGATGAGTGAGAAAGTGGCGAAGTGCTCATCGGTCACTTTGTTCAAACCAAGATGCCAGTGGGTTGAGACATGCCTTCACTTGCGGGTGGATGCAGACAATGGTGGTATGGTGATGCTTCACCCTACCAGTGCTCGTGGACATTTCCAAGTTGCCGAGTTGTTTGGTGGTCTTGCTGGTTGGAGCTATGCTAGTAGGATCGCTGGAAAACAATCTGTGGCCATCATCGACAACGACCTCAAGGTTTGTCAGGCTTGTGCAGTTGCTCATGGCACTGATGTTATCACTGTTGACGAGTTCCTTCGTGGTGCTCAGGATGGCAGATTTACTTCGACCGTAGTGGTGCATGGATCAGTTGATGATGTGAAGATCTGGGTTGCTCTGGGTTTTCTCAACGTTTCAACTCTGATGATCTCTCCCCCATGTCAGCCTTGGTCCTCGACTGGCAATCAAGGGGGCATCACGACTGTGGATGGAGCGATTTTTCTCACAGTTCTGGAGAGTGCTGGGATTGGGAGGATTCATGCAGTCATTTGCGAGAACGTCCCTGGACTTGTGAAGCATCCGGATTTCCAGCGAATTGTCACAGGAGCTGCTCTCAAAGGAATGAAGTTGGTCCTTGGTGATGTCAATGCATGTCACAAGGCCTTGCCCGTGTACAGAAGCCGTTGGTTAGGTACCTTCATTCATTCATCCATCACTCCTGACCCTTCTTGTATCAATGCTGCTCGTAAGGTTTGTCATGCTGTTGATGTGAGCCTTGCGAAGTTGCCTGGTCCGAGTTTGAGGGAAGCTGATGCCATTCATGTCAATGTCTCTGCATCCGAACTTGCATTGTTAGAACCGGCACCTGAGGCACTAGAGCTCATGGCACGTTCTGACATGGTGCCTTCTTGGTTGCGTGATAAGATAAATTGGTCATTGGCAAACCCAGTCATGGAGGCCCGCACACATGGCCCTGAAACCAAGATGTCCGGGGTTATGGCTAGGTACGGGTCACAGCATTTGTTGCCCCGTGAAAACCTCCAGGAGAAGGGACTACATACCACCCTGTTTGGTGACCAGGGAAGGGTTCGATTGTTCAGTCCATGGGAGGTATTGTCGGCTATGGGATTCCCTGCGGCCGTTGTGATCTCCAACGTTTTGCAGGAAGCTTTTCAGCAGGTTGGCAATGCTATCAGCCCTGTCCATGCTATGATGCAAATTGTGAAGACCCATGTTGTGATGGGGACCCTATCGCCTTTTGCCGAGTTGGGGTCATTGGATGAACTGATTGGATGTGTTGTTGGTGACGCCATCAAGTTGTCCAAGTACACTGTTGTCATTGATGGTGATATGTGCAAATTGGTCCTGATACCCGTGCGGGATGAACCTGAGGAACCACAGGCCAAGCGATCCAGGACTGATGAGGACATCCCTGCAACTGTGCCCTTTCAGGCTCAGCAGACTGCCGGTACAGATGCTTTGGCGTTTTGGCCTGTGTTTGTCATTCCGACCAACAAAGGCCTTGATGAACCCAACGTGGCTGTCAATGGGGGGATGATGATCCTACAACACCATCACAGGCATTGGATGACGGTTGTTCACGGCAATGCTCAGGAGACTCTCTCTAAGTTGGTCACACGAGCCTTGCCACATGCCAAAGCTCAGCATTTCGTATCGTTCATGTGTGGTGAAAACAACCTCCAATGGGAACAAACTGTGACATGTGCCCCCTCGATCACTGTGCTTTTTGTCCCAGCTGTCATGCAGTTTGCGTGTACACCGGATGATGGTGTCACCCTGTTCATGAATGGAGATGTCACATGGACGGTGAACACCATGAAAGCATATGTTGCCGGCATGTTGAAGTCCAATGTTGATGCCTTGCAAATCCAATACAATGAACTGCCGGCCAAGGACTGTGATTTTCTTGCTGAATATGAGAGGTGTGACTTTGTCGCCCGATTCAAAGCATTCATGCCTGGTTATGTGTCCTTTGCACCACATGTACCTGTGACTGATGACCAGGGATTGACACCAAGAGCTTCAGGTGATTGCCGCTTTGTCGCTAAGCATCCAACAAAGAAGGTTGTCAGAACTGCGACTGTGAAATGTGGCTCTTCCCTTGGTGATGTGGTGAGGGTTTTATTCCCTGACATGTGCGATCAAGTTGCATGGACTCTTGGACATGACCATGGGACACTTGAAGCATCCGCGAAGGTCGACAATTGCCGTCATTTCACGATCCAATGGCATTGCTTTCGCCCTCTTAGCCCGACTGTGGTTGAAGTCGCGACGTTTGATGCACCTATAGATGCTGCACACATGCAGGTCAAGTTCTCCCTTGCTTCTCAAAGATGGGTCAAGTCACCATTTGCTGCAAGGGCTTCCATCATGCGGGTTGATGATCGTATGACATTGTTGCAAATGGCTGCATCCTTTGTGACACATACCCAGTTGAATATCAACATCATGTGTGTGATGGGTGGACATGTCCTCGACCCACTCACTGTACTTGGAGATGTCCCTGCGCATGAGGTTTTGGTATTCCGGTTTGCCCCACTTTTGGGTGGAGCCAAGAATACTGGGGATCAGTTGAAACAGAAAGTCGCCAAAACATTGGAAGCGCATGGAGTGTTTAGCGATCAATCTGCAGATCGTGCTGCATCTTTTCTGCACAAGGCTGACCAGGAGACATTGAACAAATATCAATCCGATGGTGATGATGTGTTCTGGAAAGCTATGAAAGATGAAGCCAATCGGGTCAAGTTTCGCTTGGTGTATCCTGCTGAGCTCAACCGTGCCAAGAAAGATGGCAGAGCTGCCAAACCACCAGGCAAGAACCGTGCCAAGAAGTCGCAAGCAAAGCCCAGAGATGATGTTGTCACACCTGTGTCGGACATTCGGATTGATACCAGTCATTTTTGGGATGGTGAGAATACTGTGCCTTTGATCGAGGCATCCAGGTTTGGCCCTGACCAATGTGGAATAGCAATCATGTCGTGTGCTGATGCTGACAAGTTGGCAGCCAATCGACCATGTTCAACTGAGCCGCTTGCAGTGCTTGTGGTGGGCAAGTCCTTTTCCTCATGTGACGAACCGTTCACCATGCCTGCATATACCCAGCTTGGGCAACCGATAATTATTCGTGCTGCTATCCGTAACTTCGGAGACAGAAATGTGTCATTCAAGCCTGCAGTTCCAAACATGGAGGTTGGGAAAACCGAATCCACGGTCCTGGAGATTCATATCTTTCGTAAAGATGTGGTGGCATGGAAGGAATGCTCCGTCCCGCTGCACTACTTAGGTGTGCAGATATCTGCTGTGCGTGGTGGATCGTTGATTTCAGCTTGGGCATGGAAGTCTTTCAACGAGGCACGGGTGCCAACTCCATACCGTGATGCAGATTACTGGCACGGCTATGTGCGTGTCGAGGACAAAATCCTGGACTCGGTGCTGTGTAGATCTGGTTGGGCTGGAATTTACATTACACCTAAGACACCAGAACACCGCTTGGATGATCGTTTCGCAGTCATCACCATTCCTGACACCAACTTGCAAGATGTTCAGAAGAAGGTTGGTTCCATGGACAAAGTGCTTGGAATTGTGAAGGTACGTGATCAATTGGGAGTGCGATGTCGTCGGGATCATGCCCCTGGGTTGCGTGCTTTGTTGATGCCGGAGTCGGCCTTTGTGACAACACATGCATTCGATCAAGAAGACACGTTATGGTTGATCAAGCATGTCCCCAACGGAATAGGGTATCAGGGGTTGTCCCAAGCCCTTGAGAAGGCCAACTGGGTTGCTCAGCCTATTCGTGCGCAAGGCCAGGATCGCTGGCTTGTGGCATCGAAGCAAGCGCCACCATCCATGCATTTGTGTATCAACCAGACCTTTGTGTTGATTGAGCCTGCAAAACGTGCCGCCGATGCACCTGCAGTCACCATAATTGCCAAGCAATTCAAAGTGGATACCGTGGTGGCAGCAGCCAATGGCATTACACAAGTGGCTCAGTCTAGTCGATTCCATGAGATCAAGGCGGAGATGAGTGAACAGATGGAGGCTAAGCTGTTGAATGCCAATCACCGCATCGAACAGCTTCAAGCAGCCTTGGAAAATGTTCAAGCCACGCAAGCACAACAGGCCGTGGCGACCCGTGCTGAGTTGACACAGGTACGGGAGGAACAAGCCTTTGCCCGTCAGAAATTGGCGGAGGTTGAATCTTCGGTGGTTCAAAGTGGTCAAACGGTGCTGCAGACTATGCAGGACATGATGCACCAGATGCAGCAGAATCTCGAAACCAGTATGAAGCAGATCGTGTCCCGTGCTGAGGATCCCGAAGGCAAGAAGCGCATTTGCTTAGAGGAACCTACTAGGAAGGATGTCTTTGCGTGCAAGTCGTGAAAGCAAAGGCAGGGATGGGGAGCAAGGAACCTATCTAGTGTCTGCCTTCATGTGTGGATCCTTGTATGCATGATCATGGGCTGTGGTGCGCTTCAAACAAAACATGATGTGCCTAGCTCGAACCAAGTGAATTCGTTTTCCAAAGCCAATTTTGATGGTGACGCTGAGAGTCATCACGTACATTATGCAGTTTTGAAATGTGCAAACTGGAATGTGTGTCCAGAGTCATTGATGCGAGTTGGAGAGGCTAGTAATCCTGGTCCAGATGTCCTTCGGTTGGGAACCTTCAACCCCGGCCAGCTGCTGGGACATGAGCAAACGGTGACCGAATGGGGATCAGGCATATGGTGTGCATCCGAAACCTCCCACACTGTGACTGCACAGAAACTCTCTGCTGGTAGATTACGTAAAGCTAAGATGAACTCACTGTGGAGTCCACCTGTTCCATGTCACTCCAACAATACCGGTTCCATGCGGGGGAAGGCGAGTGGAGTTGCAATCTTGACACATTTGCCTGTTGTTCCATACCCTGCTTTGATGAGTGATGACATTGCAGCCTCCTCCAGATTAGTTGAGGGTCTGGTTGATTTGGGAGCTGGTGTTACCATGTATGTGGCATCGGTTTACGGACCGACTCATAATGCTACGTACTTTGATCCATGGAGCATTCTGGCGAGCCTGTGTACGTGTGCATTTGAACATGCCCATGCTTTCAACGGGCCGGCAGTGGTGGTGGGCGACTTCAATGTTGATCTTCAGCAATTGCCTTGTTGGGATGCTATGGCAAAACGGGGTTGGGTTGATGCTGCTTTCTTTGATGCAACGAGGAGAGGTCAGACACCCAAGGCTACTTCGCGTGGTAATGCACGGAAGAGCTTCATCCTTGTTAACCATTGGCTCCTGCAAGCGTTGTTGCAATGTGATGTGATGGAGACATATGATTTTGATACGCACCCTCTTTTGATTGCTGAGTTTGGTATTTCTTCATTGTTGAAACCTCGTTGCGTGTGGAACCTGCCGGCTTCTACCGATGATTTTTTCTTTGATGATTCTCTTTTGCAAACTGTTGTTGCTCGTGAACAGGAATGCCGGAGAGATCAATTTGAACATGCTATGCGAACCGGGGATTCCGAGGAAGCCCTGAGGCAGATAAACCTTACGTTTGAAACTGCCATGCAAGAGGCCGTTGTTGACACAGATGGTACACCCATGTCACTGCCGAGACGTTGCTTAGGTAGGTCCCGTAAGAAGCTTCGGAAACTCAAATGCGCTGCTGATCCAGTCCTGCGGGTTGGAAGGAGTGGTGATTATACCCCACAAGTCTGTCAGCCATCCATTCGCATCCGTCAATGGACCAGACAAGTGCGCAGGCTGCAATCGTGCTTTGGACAGATCAATGCATGTGTGAAGCTTCGCAAGGACCGTGCAGAGTTTGCTTGTGATGAGTTGTGGCGTGCTATCTGTCATGCCCCCGGGTTCCCTCAGGGTTTTCAGACATTTGCCCTTGAGACCATGAGCCTGTTTGTGCCTTCGACATTACCGTGTGCTGAGTATGTTAAACACCTTGCTGATTCACTGAAGATTGCGGTTGCTGACGAGGTGAGACATTGGAATTCAGAGGTCCAAGCTGCTAGACTTGTCAGTATCAAGCGTGATTTTCAGAAGGGTGGCAAGCATGCTTTCCAATCTGTCAAGGATCCGCAGGCACCACCGTTCCAAGCGGTCGTCCATGAAGTGCAGGTTACAATCATTCCCCAAAGATGGACTAAAGGGGGTCTATCTATGTTACTGTTTTCTGGTGACTTGGAGGGTTTTGACCTTGCATTGCCGGTGTTTTTCCAGAACCAAGAGGCATTCATTCGACGTGTGCATGAGAATTGCCTTTACTTGGATCGCCGGGTGACCAATCGGGATTATGCGGATCGGAGACTTTGGCAACGGCATACGGTGAGTGACATTGATGAGTTACATAAGATTACAGCTGGGGAATGGAGCTCCATGTGGCAACGTGAACCTGTTGATGATTGTGAGGATAAATGGCCTGATGCAATCGCAAACCTACGTAGTCTGGTTGACATACCGTCTTTGGACTATGTGCCCTTGGAAATCGGTGAATGGCGTAGGCATGCCTCTACGACGAAGAAGTCGTCAGCACGTGGGGCTTGTGCATATACCCCCCGTGAGTTGCTGTTCATGCCTGAATCGCTGTGTCAATGGTTGCTTGATCTGATGAGTGCCATCGAACTGGGAACTATGCAGTGGCCCCCATCTATTATGTCTGCTAGAGTTGTGATGCTCACGAAACCTGATGAGACTCCCACGCATCCTCTACAGGTGAGGCCAATCACAATTACTTCTCGGATTTACAGAACTTGGGCAAAATATAGATCTCTTCAGATTTTCCACCATTTTCAGGCGTTGCTCCCACCCGAAATTGCTGGAACGGCTGCTGGAGTATCGGCTGATATGTTGGCGGCAGTTATTGCTGATGAAGTTGAGGATGCTTTGACGACCCAGATGCACCGGTTGGGCTTGACGGTAGACTTGGTGAAGTGTTACAATCAGGTACCACGGATCCCGATTCTGGCTGCTCTTCGTAAACTTGGTATCCCATACCAGTACATCAATGCTGTGCGGTCTATGTTCTCCCAATTGGATCGTATTCTTGAGATTGCAGGACACGCAGGCTCACCTGTTGCCTCGACTGCTGGGATTCCAGAGGGTTGCTGCTTCTCAATTGTGAGTATGATGGCCTTGACTGTTTGGGCAACGCAACACATTGAATGTTCGCACCCGGATGTTGAGTGTTTGGCATATGCTGACAACTGGGCTGTGATTACACACTGTGTCAATGCCCTGCAAGCGGCGGCTATCACATTGCAGGATTTCGTTGCTGCATTGAAGATGAAGATATCGCCTACAAAGTCGTGGGTATGGGCTACACATGCGGTGGATCGGCGGAAGTTGGGTGGTTTGCACATTGATGGTCAGCGTGTGCCACTTAAGCTTGTTGCCACCGAGCTTGGGTGCGATGTGACATATTGCAAGAAGGTTTCCAAGAAGGTGATCACCAAACGTTTGACTAAGGCCAAGCGGGTTCTGAAGCGAGTTGCCACTCGAAAACTCCCCCGGAAGTTCAAGATGCGAATGACGGGACAGTTGTCTACTGGTATTGCTGGTTATGGCAGTGAACTTGTTTATGTGACTCCGACCGAGTTCAAGTCCCTTCGTGCTGCGACGTGTCAGGCCATCGGGAGATCACGAGGCGGGGTAAACCCTTTCCTAGCTCTCAATGTGCCGTCTGAAACTGCTGACCCGGAGCTTGCTTTGCTGAGACGGAAGTGCAATTTCTGGCGGCGGTTTTTGAAAGCTTTCCCTTATCGAAGAGAGGCGTTCTTTGCCAAGCTTGCTGCCTACGATGGTGGACGACATGCTGGACCTGCTTCGGTGTTTGCAAAAACATTGTTGGATCATGGTTGGGTGTGCATTGATGACGGTTGGGTGCAACATCCTTCAGGGCTGGCCTTCAATTGGTATTATTCATCGCGATCTTTGGTTGTGAAGATGCTCAGGATCGCTTGGCAGAAACGATGGTGTGATAGAGTGCAGTCAAGGAAGCATTTTGACATTTCCAATGTTGATGTTGGGGGAGTGAATCAAGCTCTCAAGTCTCTGCCGGATGATATTCGTTGTGCTGCGGTGGATTACTTGGTTGGGAAGAATGTTACCTTTGATGCTTTGGGTCACTATGCCAACGGTGGGGGATCTTTTGCGTGTCCTCTGTGTGGAATGACCGATGGCAGGGAGCACCGTTTGCTGCATTGTACACACCTAGCTGCTATCAGAGGCAACTATCCCGGTTTGCTTGAGTGGTTGGCACTGCAACCCACGGCGGTTTTACATTTTGGCTTGCTACCTTGGGATACCACTTGGCTCGAGGAGCGATGTGCAATTGATGTCTTACCCAAGTTGCAACGGCCCTTGCCGGGTCTTGCTCCTGAGGTCCTCATGGTGTTCACGGATGGTAGCGCCTTTTTCACCGAGTGTTTTACTGTGTCGGTTGCTGCTGGTGCTTGGATCATTGCGGATGGTTCGTGCATTACTGATGAGGGAGCTGCTCTGGTCCCCGGGACGTTACATAATGCTTACCGTGGTGAAATTTGGGCAGTTGTGCTTGCCTTACAACGAGTGTATGCTGCAAACATTCATTCAGATTGCTCTGCGGTGTGTTCCGTTGGTAACGGACTTGTTGCTGCTCGTTTGGCTGGTTCTCCACCCATTTTCCTGGAACATGCTGACCTGTGGAGCTTGGTGTGGGAGCTTATCCTGACTAGACCTGCATGGTGTGTCAAGTTTACAAAGGTGAAGGCACATCAGGACACGGCCGGTCTTGACAATGTTTATGACATTTGGTGTGCCAAAATGAACAACTATGTGGATGGTGTTGCCAAGAGGTGTGCGAAGTCTGCTATGCGTGGTTCGATTCGAGCACGTGAACGGTACTGCAAACAACGTATCACTGACATTGGAATGCTGCGTAAATTCTACATGTGTTGGGGTGAGATGAATCGGGTGGTTATGACGAAGGTCAAGGAGTCCAAGCCTGTGCGAACAGGCACCATGCCGGTGTTTTCTCTACTCATTGATTCAGATGCTCTCCAGTCGGTGCAGTGTACCATTCCGGATCATGTGTTGCATACGTGTCCTTATGGGTCGGAATTTGCATTTCGGGTCCGGGATTATCTGGATGGTTTGGAGTGGGATTTGCATAAACCTGCGGTAAGCCTACTGGAACTTTACTTCGATTTCACCTTGAGGACCGGCACGGTAGCCCCAGTGTTCTGTGCATTCACATCCCTTCGTGGTTCGCGTGGTGTGTACAAATTACCTGATGTTCATATTGTTGCTGATCTACAACAACAACCTCTTCATCAACAATCACGTGTGTGGAACCGCACCATCAAATGGTTCCTCACCAAATGGTCTGATGCCCCGTGGGGTCATGTGATCAAAACTGCCAGTTTGGGACGTTACGGTTATACCATTCCTGTGATTGGACTTCAGGGACAACCAAGGTTCCGCATGAGTGTCCAAGTTTGCCAGCAGTTGTGGACCTACTTTCATCCGAATAGTGGGTCTACTCGTAATTTGAAGCATAAGTGGATTCCACCTCGTACCATTTCGAATGCCGGTGGATGAATTTTTGTTGTTTGAGCAGGGTGCATACGTCGATCGTCCATGCTACCATCATTCGCTCAAGATCACCTTTTTCATTTTGTTCATGTCATGCAACGGCAGGGCATGTACATAGCCTTCGAGGTATCCAGTGCGAAAGTGCGAAAATTGACCATCATTAACCATCACCTATTGTGAACCACTATGAACCGTTCTTGAACATGTTGATGGATGTTGATAGGATGATGCCCGGTGGTTTGCTTGATTTGATTGGGTGGCTTAGTCAGGTTGGTTGCTTGGCAGCCCAAAACGAGGAACAAATGCGGCAGCGCGGGAAGCTTCGCCACGGTCACTACCGCGTCGTCCTCGTCGATTTCCAGCGCCACAATGCGCAGGCGTCCATTGATACGATGGCAGGCGATGCGACCTGGGGAACCATGGCGCAGCCGCGCCAAAAAGGCTTCCATTGTAAGGGGCAGCATGGCGCAGCAGTTGTTTCGTATCCTCAGTTGTTTCAAAAACCACTGATCCGTACGCTTTGGTTGTTTTTTTTATTGTTATCATCAGGTTTAGAAAGGGGAAATCAGGTAAACAATGCAATTTGCAAATCAGTTGTTTCTGACTTGCAGTGATTGGGTTCTTCCTGATGAATGATGATGATGATGATGATGATGATGATGATGATGATGATGATGATGATGATGATGATGATGATGATGATTATGATGATGATGACGACAATGATGATGATGATGACGATGATGATTATGACGATGACGATGATGATGATGATTATGATGATGACGATGATGATGATGATGATGACGATGATGATGACGATGATGACGATGATGACGATGACGACGATGATGACGATGTGACGATGATGACGATGATGATGATTATGATGATGATGATGATGATGATGATGATGATGATGATGATGATGATGA
This sequence comes from Symbiodinium kawagutii, assembly GCA_009767595.1. NCBI lineage: Eukaryota > Dinophyceae > Suessiales > Symbiodiniaceae > Symbiodinium > Symbiodinium kawagutii. Next base: position 9,475 of record VSDK01014595.1, on the reverse strand, counting down.
TTAGCGAACCATTGGCAAAGGTCTTGTCCACTTTTTGGGACGCACCCCCGTGACTTCACTGCGCTCACCGCAGTTGGTGACACATCTAGGATCATCTAAGCATCGTCTGCTTCTCCCCTGGTTATGGCGTAAGATTACCCACTTAAGGGCAATTAGCCATCAAGAGAAAACTTTTATTGACACTATGGATCATGAAAACATATGCCACATACTAGCCGGATGTAAACAACTTCTGATTTCGATTCCTTGTCTAAACGACACACTTCGTCGGATCATTCGCCGGGCTTGCGTAAGACATTTAGGAATACAAGTGTGCTTTTTGGTAGGCAAATCTCGATCAAACAAGTGTCAAGCGGATGAACGACACCTTAGCCACCTTAGCAATATGAATCGGGGGAAGTAGAAAACGACTGAATATCTCCGATAAACAAATCCAGTCGCATTCCACCAACAAGCCAATGCATTGAGGCCGTCCAAACTCCAAGCAGCAGCGCATTCCGCGGCCTCCACAACTCTCTGGCACGATGGCAAAGTCCTCCGGGCATGGCGTGCCCTGCTGGCTGGGGGCGAAGTTGTAATAGAAAGACGTGAGGTTCCTGGGACTCATGGGGGGGTGGTTGTGTGGTTGCTTGCCTGTTGAGGCAGGTATGTCGCATGCTGGCTCAACAACAAGTAGTGGCGTGTGGCTGTGCGCCTATGATGTTGCTAGGCTGGAGATGGACAATTTTTCAATGGAACGACTGGCTCGGTATTGAAAGATTAATAAAAATCATCAACAAGTGTGCAAAGGCACTATCATGAATTCTGCACTTGCCAAAGGTGATCAAATATGTTTTCCTTTATCCGCACCTGGTATTTTGCATGTGAGGTGCGAGCTTGCTGCTTGGGCTTATCGTAGGTTAGTTTTCCCTTCGGCATCGCCTGATCACCTGAATGTCACGCAAAACAAAGTTTACTGGCACGAGAAAGGTTGATATGGCAAGGACATTGAAAACTTCGCCCACGTAACTGCCGTGATGCCTTTCAAAAACTCGAAGAATTGGCTTGGTCTCATTGTCTCACGGTTGAGATCAAAAAGCGATCCACCCCAAAACGACCAGACTTGGGATGGTTCATGCTTGGGAGTACGACCAGCACAATCCCACGCCCATCATGCAGCCCAGGGTGCCAGTGCTCTACCCCAAAAGTACGGCATCGCTCGCCATCCCCTTGAGCACAGTTGTAGCGAATGTGCTCCCTGGGCTGCCAGCAATGGGACTGTCTCATACCTGATTGGGTAATGGAGCTGGCCTGGCTCAGCTACAAGAATTGATCATCTCGTCCTTCACGAGAACCAGGTTCCCATCTCTAAGATTTTAGGCTTCAACCCATTGAGCCAAAACCAGCCAATCTGGGGGGATAACATGGCCCAGCGGATCCAGCGCTTAATAAAGGGTTGATCACTTTGGAACCCAAAAACAGTGGTGTGGAAACTTGCCAAACATGATTCTTGCCAAAATCGTCCAAGACTCAACGGATGTCTTGTTGAGTGGCGGTGCTTAAGGACTCGCATCAGGATCTAGACAATGTATGTAGGCAGGTGTGCGCGTTCATATCCAAGCATATTACAGACACATACATATGCACACACATGAATACACATGTGCATGTACCAATAGATAATATAGATTACAGTATTTTCCTGCAGTTATCATGAACGCATAATTACCAGGACATGCAAAACGTAATGACACGAAAATACTTGTTCTTTGGACATTCAACCTCCTGCACTGCTTCACTTTGGTCAACTCTGCTGCTCAGTTTCCGCGCCCCAATAGGTGCTGCTCAGTGTCCAATCATCTGGGTTCTCAGAGAACAGCTGGTCCTCAACGCATTGTCTCACTTCAAGGGGGTCGCCCTTGGGGCCTCTTGGGGGCCGGGGAAGGTGATGGACGCAACTGACCGGAGGGTTAGGAGCCTTGGCATGATTTTAATGATCATGTGCTCCGTGTACCGCTGGCGTCTGCTCCCAATCTGGTGTCAAGCACTCATCCATTTCATCAACCTTGCATGCCAACCAGCCCTCTAAAGACCCTCTTCCGCCCTCGTTTTTCACCAGCTCCGAAATCTTAGCAAACTTAAACGGAAGGCATTGGAAGCCCATTCGTCTGTGTCCCCAGTGATCTTTCCACATGTAAACTCCAAGGTCATGGCCTTGCAAATAAATACGTGCATGAAAAACACCTGAAACATCCTCTGAAAAGCGCGAAGCTTCACAAGGTGTACCTACCCCTGGATCTTTGGGAACGTCCCTATGCATCAGCCAACCTGCCTGCAAAGGCCCCCGCTACTTGGTGCATCAACTGGGGCCCCAGGCTCAACCACTTAAGTGCAATGACTACACAAAACCAAATGGACACAACGAATGAACCAACTGCTACAATCATAATGTCCAGATGCGTACAACACTGCATATATGTTAATAGCATACTGAGTTTGACCAACTAGTCAGCCAAGTGAAGCATGGTTAGCGGATTCAACTCCTGAAAACTCTGAGTTGATCAACCATCCCAAACAATAGGGAAAATAAGCAACATGCCAATCAAACCACCAGCTAGTGGTTGTTTATGTCCGAGACCTTAGCCACCACAGTCAGATGTGAAGTGGGTGCAGTTCCAAATGAAGGCTCGGTAGTGGTAGACTGCATGCGAGGAGTTGATCAATCCCAACCAGTCCATGGAGATGATGTTCCCTTGAGAATTGTTCACATGGAAGCGGATCAGATTTGGTTCACAACATGGTTGAAGGACAAGAGGTGTATCAAACCAAGCCAATCGCCTCCCTTCTTACTATGTTTGAGATGTTTGCAAAAGAATGGTCAAAGCGGTGGGACAAGCACCGTGATCGCACTCCTGCACAGTGCCAGGAGTCATTGCAGACTTTGCTGAAGCTGCCTTTGACAGCCGTCCCATGGATGTTGTTCCTCTGCAGGTGGAATGGCTATTTTAGTTCAAGTCGAATCGGGGTGCTTGCTTCGGCCGAAGATGTTGCACGGCTACCGTGTGCAATGCCTGCTTAGGCAGTTTGAGTGCCGCAGCTTCCGATACCTGCTGCTGCGGATCTTGGTAAAAGAGTGTGTAAAGGAGTTGTTTATGTCCATTGTTGTTGCTTATCATCACCTATTATAGACCACTACAATTGAATTTTATTGGTTCTTGACCAACTAAGCCATTCTTGCTTGTTTAGTATCCACTATGATTACCAATCAATATACGTTGATTATCACCCCATAGTGCTGCTACATAACTCCTTCATCAAAACAGTTGTAACCTATTAAACTCCATGGAACTCCAGCATAATGATGCTATAACTCATGGTTATAACATGTTATAACTCCATAGAACGTGTCTAACTCCTACATTTCCCATATAAAACTTGGTGGCTTATAGATACCTTGCCTAAACTTTAATTGTTTGGTGAGTATATGGTAAACCCATCTTATCCCAAAAAAACTAAACACCTAAGTCAATGGCTGTAAGCCGCCCAGAAAAATTGTCGTTCCACCATCAACCAACGACTCCCCCCCCCCAACCTCCAGGTCCATGGCATCTGGATCGCCCAGGACCAATTCTTGTAGCCGTTGGTCCGGCGCATTTGGCACACCTGGGAAGATGCAGAGACTAGTCACCCAACTGCATAGCTCATACCTAAAAAAATTGTGAGATACACCTGTGTAATGCCAGGATGTATTTGGAGAATCCTGAGGTCATACCACTCCCAGGAATAAATTTCTGTATGAAAAGTGTGAAGCTGAGTATTTTTTTGTACTAAAAAGGTAAAGCTAAGCCGTCGAAAGGTTTTTACCACACCATTGCACTCCTGCATCTTTGAAGAGTACTTTCTTGGAAACCTCGTGCGATAAACTAATGTTTAAACAGGGTTTTAAAAAATCCGAGGTTGATTGACTGGGGGGGTTTACCATTATGGGGAAACCAAGGCTTTTGGGGGATACCCCTTATGAATCAACCAGGCGTTTATTAATCCTGGTAGGCACTAATTGAGATTCACTTTGCAAAGCCTTCGGGACCACGTACTACCAGTAGTTCCCAGGTAGCATAAGTCACTACATCTTACTATCATTCAAGACACTATCTATGTCATCAACCCTATCCACATGATGAAGAACCCCCTACAAAATCAACGCAACCACCAAAGCACACAACAAGAACAACAAAACAGCGCAACAGCACGCAAGCTCAGCACACATCCGAACCAAGAACAACAATCAACAATCAACAACCAACAGCCAAGAGCAACCAACAACAACAACAACAACAACAACAACAACAACAACAACAACAACAACAACCACAACCACAGCCACAGCCACAGCCACAACAACAACAACAACCACAACCACAACCACAGCCACAGCCACAGCCACAGCAACAACAACAACAACAACAACAACAACAACAACAACAGCCAACACCAACAATGAACATATGAACAAACAACAACGGTCAACAGAAGCATAAAACGACCAACAGCCAGCAACAAAAACCAGCCACACCCACAGCTGGCGAATGCTCTCGTGCCGTGTCGCGTGGAATCGGCACTCCGCAGTTTCCATCCTGGGGTTCTCCTAGCGAACGGTGATCATCAAATGTCATCAATGAAGGATCGTTATGGTTCTTGATTACAATGTTTGCATTGTAGTTAAACATGCTATGGTTAACCATAGTCAATGGTAATGATTAGATTGCCAATGGTAATCGAAAAATGTCGATGGCAAGTAATCATTACAATGTCTGGACGTGTCTTTGTAATAATGATCATCGCATATGCTCAATGATGGTTGACTTCAAAAACGGTTGCAATAATATCAACGATGAACTCTTCAACTATTCGTGATGCTGATGCTTACTTATCAGCCACTGTCTTAAAGCAACCATTATGATCATTTGCCAAGGTATGGCTGTAGTCCACAACAGTTGTCAATAATGGTTGCTATCTCGTTGGTGATTTCAACCCATTTGAAAAATACAAGTCAACCAACCAACCATTTTGGCACCACTAGGGAAACAAACAAATGATTGAAACAACCAACCAGCTATACAAATATATTTGCACAAACACAAGTAATGATCATTTGCAATGGCTAATGATGCTTATACTGCTTGATAATGGCTACAATGGCAGAATAATCGTTGCTGTAATCAATACTGTACTACTATCAAAAATACTAGTAATCGTCGGTAATCATCAAAAACTGTCATGGACTATCGATGGCATGAGCAGCAACCACTATTGACAGCGAGCATTGCTAGGGAACCCTGATGATTACAGCAATGGCTAACTACGTGAACATGTCAACTATGCTTTTAAATCATGAGGGGGGCAGCTTGCAATACACTTGTAGAGGTACGCCTCATCCATATATGGAGACCCCATGTGCATGTGATCCAAACAATCAGCTTTGGCACGTGTCTGGTCAGCATTCAAAACCGTGGAAGTATGTAGCTAACTCAGAGTAACTTCACCGGGGAAGCAAGTAAATACGAGCGAGTTGGAATGAAACATGATGAAATTAGCTTACACATACTTCATGCTTGATGCATGTTCGTCCCACGATATGACGCTTTGTTATGTTCTTGGTCCTTTTAGCTGTAGGCACTTCAGTTGCGGAATCCGTTGCGAGAGGTATATGTTCCAAACATATAGTTTTAAAGAGTGGTTGGTTTCCCAGCCAGTATTGATGGTGGTTTCTTCACCTTGGGGAACCACATATATTTGATGGCTTTTTCTATATGATGAACATTGGATGATTTGGGCTACATCCATATTAAAAAACACTATATTGATATGAGCGTTGATTATGTGGTACTCCCGTGAATGATTGGCTTCCCGAGTTCATCTGACAAGTTTCCACTTGCTTTGCTGGTGGATCTCTGCTGAAGGATCTCTTCTTGACATCCACTGCCGTGGATGTAGCAGCCATACTGAACAGTTGTCAATTATCAAACATTGCGCGGTTATAGTTCTCAGTCAACCAGTGAATCATCGAAAAAAACGAAGAATCAATTTAACATGTTTAAAACCACCAACTAGTATTTATATGTCAAGAATTCATGATACATCTTAAGCTTCAATATGAACTACCTGCCAGACCGCTGTCCTTTTTCTTCCAACGCTCACAGCAGTCACGTCCTTGTTACCAGGCACTACTACCCGGTTTGCCTTGGACTGTCACATTGACACACACACTTCCAAACCAGTGCAACTCTGGTTTAGACACCTGGTCACCCCAGGTGGTGTGCTATGCAAATGTGTATCCCAAACGTCCTGGTCACCCCAGGACAGGAATGCATAGCAAAACGCCCATCTCCTAGAGAACTAGGTAAGGGTAAAGGAGTAGGTACCGTACTCCCCCCCATAAAAAGGAAGTGTGTGCTCTCCTGCCTCCGCAGGCTCCCGAACCTAGGCGGGCTTCTCCACGGGAGGCCGGCTTCTAGGGTTGGGTGGGTGGGGAAAAGAGAAAATGAATGCTATTTTGGGTCAACTCCCAAGCTTGAGCCAAAATGGTGCATTCATTTAGAAGTCTTATAGATGACACATGCACACCCAAGGCCTGCCTAACTCAATGCATGCATACATCTTAAGCTTCAATATGAACTACCTGCCAGACCGCTGTCCTTTTTCTTCCAACGCTCACAGCAGTCACGTCCTTGTTACCAGGCACTACTACCCGGTTTGCCTTGGACTGTCACATTGACACACACACACACTTCCAAACCAGTGCAACTCTGGTTTAGACACCTGGTCACCCCAGGTGGTGTGCTATGCAAATGTGTATCCCAAACGTCCTGGTCACCCCAGGACAGGAATGCATAGCAAAACGCCCATCTCCTAGAGAACTAGGTAAGGGTAAAAGGAGTAGGTACCGTACTCCCCCCCATAAAAAGGAAGTGTGTGCTCTCCTGCCTCCGCAGGCTCCCGAACCTAGGCGGGCTTCTCCACGGGAGGCCGGCTACTAGGGTTGGGTGGGTGGGGAAAAGAGAAAATGAATGCTATTTTGGGTCAACTCCCAAGCTTGAGCCAAAATGGTGCATTCATTTAGAAGTCTTATAGATGACACATGCACACCCAAGGCCTGCCTAACTCAATGCATGCATACATCTTAAGCTTCAATATGAACTACCTGCCAGACCGCTGTCCTTTTTCTTCCAACGCTCACAGCAGTCACGTCCTTGTTACCAGGCACTACTACCCGGTTTGCCTTGGACTGTCACATTGACACACACACACACACTTCCAAACCAGTGCAACTCTGGTTTAGACACCTGGTCACCCCAGGTGGTGTGCTATGCAAATGTGTATCCCAATGCATTCAAAAACAGTCCCCAAGGCATTAAAGGAATTCAAAAACAAGGATGACTGCTGCGAAGGGAAGTCGAAAAAGGAAAGTAGGCAGGGAGGCTGAGGAGAAGGAAAAACCATTGGTTCGCCACCATGGATCAGAAAATCCTAGCCTCGAAATATCATCGGCCCAGTTGGATTTCGATTGAACATATTCCCAGTAACCTTGAGCTCGCAGTGCGAAGAGTGCCAAGTGAATCAGGTGCCCAAGTTGAGCTAAATCACTGTTGGTACTGCGGCCTCTCACTAGTGTCATCACTGCTGCTACGTTGTCCAGGAACCACAATCCTTGCCTGTTGCGAAAAAGCTCAGGACGAACAAGCAAAGCGAACAGCACCATAGAAAGCTCTAACTGAGCTATGTGGGTGACTGCAGGCTGCCACATGGCTCGCAACTCCGCACAGTTGGCAGCGACAAAACTCTGGCGAAGTTGAGAACCATCAGCTTGGAAAAAGATCAGGTGGAA
>VSDK01014592.1:23814-34753 GCA_009767595.1 Symbiodinium kawagutii | reverse complement strand
CCCCCCTGCGCCTGCCTCTGGCGGCGAGGGGGGGGTATCCCATGACAACATCGTCTGGATCTTCAAGGATGACCTCTACTTCATGGAGGGCTTGGAGGCGACACTCCCCGGGATCGGGGCCAAAACCCAGAATCTTTGCAGAGCTTTGAAGTTGGAGGAGGTGGTCCAGCTCTTCCTGGATTTCGAACAGGCTTCGCTTGAGCGTCCTTCTGTGGAGAGGGTCTTGGAGGCCTACGTCATTATGAAGCAGCAGCTCAAGTATGAGGAGATGAGGAAGGCGAAGCATGTCAAGAAGCGGGGCCCTTCTGCATCCACCACCAAGCCCCACTGGATGTCACCCGACTGCAGCTGTGCCGATGGGATGTCCTTTGGGATGGGGAGCACATGGGGCATTTCTTGGCATTGTGCATGGTGGGCGGCCAGGGCCTCATGCACTCGGAGCAAACGTGGCTGTGGTGCTCCTCCTGGGTAGCAAGCTCCTTCAGGTTGGAAGGACAGCACGAAACCCCTCACTCAGGAGCAAGCGGCCACCTTGAAGGAACAGGCCTGCGTGGATGTGGGTGACTTCGCCCAAGCCCCAGCTAAAGCTGCAGAGTTGGCGGCCACCGAGCAGTGCTATGCGGACGTTGTCCCCACCGACCTTCGCTTGACGCTGCGGGAGGAAGTGAAGACCTACCAGGACACCAATTTCGAAGGGGAGGTGGATCGTCCACCCGTCCAGGCCGATTTTGATTCCGAGCAGAAGACTTTGTTCTTCCACCCCCATGGCGCCCAGATGCTGAAGATCAAAGCGGCAATGCAGAACTGCCCACCCCCTGAGCAGGCCGGGGAAGTCAAAACCCGCAGGGAGTCGGTGAGGTCCAAGGAGTGGAAGGCACAGCAGCTCGAGGCGGTGGAAAAGCAGGTCCAGGTCATGGCCCAGCTCCAGATGGGAGCCCGCCAAGTCCCCGATGATCAAGCTCAGGGTGCCGAAGTGCTCCGCCGCCTCAACCTGGACAAGTTCCGAAGCGCAAGTTCACGGAGGACTCCAACATCTCGCACTATGATGCCATCCGTCGCTCCCAGACCTCGGTGGATGAGGCCAAGAAGGTGGTCCAACGCATCGATGCGGAGCACAAGCAGCGACGGGAACTGCCCCAAGCCCAGGCTGAGGATTTGGTCTCCCTTTGGCCCCAGGACCTGCGTGAAGCCCTTGAATGCAATGTCTTCTGCCCGACCACGCAAATGGACTACTTGGGGGAAGCGGACCTTGCCACTTTGCGCCAGAAGTACCTGCGCATCAAGGAGCTGATCAAGGAGGATTTGAATCCCTTTGGCCACGCCAGACTCGTTGAGGAGGTCCCCAAGATCGCCCTGGGCGATGTGGAGGTGGAGGATGACTTTGTGCCGAGCACTGCTGCGCCTGCCTCTGACGGCGAGGTAGATGTGAAGCAGCAGCTGGCCAAGGAACTCCCCGAGCAATCCCCGGAGCGCAAGTTGGCCATCCTGGATTGCATGATGAACATGCACAAGGGCGAGTGCCGCCTATGGGGTGGCAAGTGGTGCAAGGAGTGGCGTGAACCTGGGGCGCCCTTCTCCCTCCTGAATGGGCCACCAAGATTGCCTCCGGCAATGTGATGCTGATGGAGAAGCGCACCATCGGCACCGATGGCAAGAGGTACACCAAGCTCTGCAAGGTCCTCGCCGATGAGGAGGTCGCGGAGGAAGTGGACCTGGGCTTGCGCCCCCCAGCGTCCTCGGTGGTTGGCATGTTCTGGGCCCCGGGCCCGGATGATGAAGACTGGCATTGGCACCGTCAGGTTCACACATGGGACCTTCCTACCTTGATGGGCCGCTTTGGGGCTGAGTACACCATGAAGGCGATCTACAACATCTGAATCCATCTGAATACATGATGATGCGGGCAATTTGCGATGAGCGCATCACCTTGCCCCTCAGTGCCTTCGCCGGCTTCCCCAAGATCCACATGAAGCTGCAGCGTGAGTTGGGAGCCAAGTCCTTGCTGGACGTCAAGGTCAACTGGCGATGCAGCAACGAGATTTGGTGGTGCGCCGTGGCAGAACCTGGCACGGAGGAGGCCCTCTACCGCAAGCTTGGCTACTCCGAGGACCTCATCGCCAACATGATGCTGACCGTCGCCAATCCCCCTGACGGTTCTGCGCCTGCCTCTGGCGGTGAGGGATCGTCAGGGGCGGAAGCTACGCCCAGACCGGCCCTCACAGTCGAGAACATGAAGATGAATGCGGCGGACTCCATGAAGCGCCATTTCTTCAAGACCAAGTTTTGCCACGCCTTTTGGGGGAAGATGGAGTGTGGCCTGGTGCTCTCAAGTGTGTCCGCTTGGGAGGTTGTGCAGAAGAAGCACGGTGAGCCAACAATACTACGTGTGCAAATGGCGCCGTGGCTTTTGGAAGCAGAAGCCAGGCCACCCGCCTGGTGCAGCTCACTGGCCGTCGGGCAGGGGAACGTGTCAGCCTGCAGATCATCTTGGACGAGCCTCCCCAGAAGGCCTATGATCAGTGGATCAAGGACCGCATGGAGTTCTACAAGAGGGTGGAGCCCACGGCCCCACTTCGTGACGAGGCCTTGGACTTGGACCCCAATGTTCGGGAGCGCCTCCGCTTCTCAGTCACGAATCAGCAGGGGGACGTCAGTGATCTCCTGTGGTCGGTGCTGCTGAGCAATCCCGAGAAGGGGCTTGCTCAAGCTCCAGAAGTCGGCGGCCAAGTTCATCTTGCGCAAGTAGATGGACATTTACCTTTGGCGCGGGGTCGTTTTGATTCCTCACGATCAATCTTTACGGGGAAGGGCCTCCGTCTGCCTCTGGCGGCGAGGGTCCGGAACCGCCGTCAGCGACTTTTTGGGGAATGCGCCCCTGTGCCACTTGCAACTCAAAAAGTATGTGCGTGCCGCATTGCAATCTTGAGGACTGGGGCGGATCTGATTTCATACATGTGCTGTTTACTTTCTTTTACGTGTCATGACTCGCCTTTGATGACTTTGAAGTTTGCACCTGGAGTTGGATCTGCATATTGTGATGTACTCAGGGGTTACCTGCATGTATGTTGTCTTGTGGCATGTTCGCCTTTGTGTCTGGTGGCCTTCTACTTTCTATTTTTCCCTATTCCTAACCTAACCCCTGCTCAAGCTTGATGGCCCACCCACTCCCTCCCTTGGTGTTATCGGCGCCATTTGGACGTGCCTATGCGCTTCTCCCGGACCATGTCATGAGAGGCCTCCTCAAGGCTGGCTTCTCCCCTGTCCAATCTGATGGGGAACTCATGGTGGAGATGTGCTTGGAGCCGGTGGATCCTGCTCCTGCCCAGGGTGATGAGTTTCAACACCTGGTCCAACTTGATGATCTTACCCTGGGTTGGACTCAACAGCTGGTTCGCTATGCTCCCTACTTTGATACCTTGGTCTCCTGCATCTTGGATTCTCTCCCTCAACCTGTGGAGGTGGCGGAACGGACCGAGACCGCCAAGGTACTCACCCATCTCTTGAAGATGGTTCCTGCGGGGAAACCATCTTGGCGATATTCTGACAATGAAATTTCATATGCTATCATGGACCGCGCCGCCTGGCAGTCTTGGCAGGCTACCCCGGTGGTCATTCCTATGCCCATTGCTATAAGTGGCGACATTGGAAACCCTCCAACATCAAGGATGAACAACCCATCACACAACGACGACTTGAACAAGAGCTTCGTGAAAAATGGGCCATGAAGTTGATCTCTATCCTTGCACCCTTTTCTGACAAGATCCCGGCTATGGCTGCCGTCCGGGGGCCCAACCAGGACAGGGAGTTTCTGGACTTGCTGGGTGATACTCGCTTCCGTACCCTTCGCATCTACTGCTTAGGCCTGGAGGGTCTTCAAAGATTGGGGTTTACCACCATTCCTTGGACGGATCGTGATGTTCGAAATCTTTTAAATGAACTCCACTCTCAGGAAACCACCCCTCATAAGATCCAGCGGGTATGGGATACCCTGAAATGGTTTGCCAAGAAGTTTGGCTTCTTGGACGTGGATCACGCTTGGAGAAGAAGAAGGCCATCCAGGAGGACCTGGTGGACACTGTCTCCAAACCACAACGCAAGGCCGCTTTGCCCGCCAAAGAAGTGATCTGGGCTTTGGAGGAGATCGCGGCAGGGGGGTTGCTTACAGACGCCTCTGGCGCTGAGGGCAGCCCCCCGGTTGCTTTGATGGACCAGTACATCTGCGCCATCACGAGATTCCAGGTGGCATGCAGTGCTCGGTTCAACGACCTCCAGCATACCCGTCCCAACGAGATGAAACATGCGGGCGGGGCCTTGGAAGGGCAAGCCTGGCAGACCAAAACTGTATCAGCCTACAAATCCAAGAAGGCCCCGGTCCCTCTGATTGCACCGTGCTACTCCTTCACGGGCAGGGACTGGTGGTCCCCCCTGGGACAATGCAAAGTGCAATGAACAGAATGTAAATTGCAATGTGTGAAGGATGTAAACTTTTTTTGTAAGCTGCAGCTTCTGAAGGATTGGGATGTGAAGGTCAAACAGGCGAGGCCCAGGTTGCACCTTCAAGGATCGGACACCTACCTCAAACATCAGTACAAATTCTGTTCAAAGGGGGAGATTGGTTGGTTCCCCATCAAACACATCATCTCGGCCCTCCCTGACATGGATGAACGCCCGTTGAAGACGCGGCGCAAAAATCACCCTGAACGGGTGGGATCGTGAAGAGGAGGAGGAAGAGAGACGCAATCCGTCCACAAGAGATCAGCTGCAGAGGGCCCACCAGGTTTTCCGGAATACACTGTTGATGTGCATGACTGCTTTCCCCCAATTTGCGGTGTTTGATGCTACCTATGAAGACCTTGATCAATGGTACGCATGGTTTAGGGGCAAGGACATTGCGGAACGCAAGCCCCCTCCCTCAGAACAGGTCCTCATGTATGCGGAACGGAACGCATGGAGGGAGATTCGCAACAAGGTTTTTGAGGGTAAGACCCTCAAGACTGCCATGGAAGAGATGAAGCAAGACACCCTGTTTTGGGCCAGGGAAGTCTACGAGCGGCTCCAGGCCAAGTCGGAGAAGGGCTCCCCCGTGAAACCATCCAAGGGCAAAGGAAAACAACAAGGGGGCAAGTCGCCATCGTGGACTCCCCAACAGCCCCAATGGCAGAAGCCTCGACAGGACAAGGGATCCAAAGGCAAATCCAAGGGACAATCCAAGCCCAAAATACCACTCCCAAGGGGATGCAATTTTGCAGGGATCACTTGCTGCACGGAAAGTGCCCAGGCAACTGTGGACGATCTCGTGGATGCCCAGTTCTCAAGGATGGGTGGATTTGCAATGGCAACCACCATCCGGACCAATGCCCCAACAAGTGATGGGGCCATTGGGATGGGGGTGTGCATCAGCCTCTGGCGCCGTGGCTCACAATCGCAACCAATCATGTGGCAGCCGCCCACGCAATTTTCTCACCCGAGTGGTGACTCTACCAATCTCACAGGTGGATCTCATCCTCCGTTGACGGATGAGGGGCATCGCAAGGTGGATGCTGCCCCGAAATTTGAAGGGGATCCGAAATCCATTCTCTCCCGGGTTTGCCCGTGGACAAGTGCACTCCCAAACCGACTTTATCGAAGGTTACTCTGGGAACCCATGGTCTCATCATGGTTCCCCAAGGACGGCCATATCATTCTGGTATGCCGGATTGGATGATGACACTTCCCTTCGATCTCACATGACTTCAGTGACACCCCAATGGCCTTGCACCATTGTTGAGATCGACAACAAGAGACAAGGACTGGAAATTGACCGTGACATGCTACGGGATGAACCTTACTCCTCTATTTGCAAGGCGGCCATGGAGGGCCGTCTCAAAGCAGTTCTGGGGGGTCCCAACTGTCGGACTTGGAGTATCCTCCGATGGTTCCCCAAACCAGGCGCCCCGATTCCAGTTCGCGGTCGGCGTGGAGAGGAGGTATGGGGCCTCCCATCTCTCTCACAGTCCGATCAGGATGACGTTGATGATGATAGTGTCCTCTTGCTTCGTCAGATGGTCATTCAGGCTCTTGCGCATGAGGCAGCTCAACGTGCTCAAGATCCTGCTCCGGGCTTACTACTCGAACACCCCGAAGACCCAGCTCTGTGCTCGAGCTCACCTCATGGGAAACGGTGTTCCTCCATTTGGAATGTTCCTCTCTTCCGACACTGGTCGAAGCAACTTGGACTCACCTGGATCAGTTTTGATCAATGCCAGCTGGGTCAACAGGCAGTGAAATCAACTACCCTGGCCACTAACCTTGAGTTGAATCATTGGCAAGATCTTCGGTGTGATCACGGTACTCATGAACGACCCTCTTCAACAAAATCTTCGGACTTGAGTCGGTACCCTGCTGCAATGATGCAGGGCATTACCAAGGCCCTCTTGGAGGCAGACACAATCCAAGGACGACGGCCTCCTCATGGACGCTCCATGGACGTCAAGGACCGGCCAGTTGCTAAGCCGCTGGCCCCACAGATGTCATTAGAGGACGCCCCATCCAGGTGCAGATTGGTTTTCGAACCAGACCTATCCGGGATGGAGGAGGCAAGCCTTCTTTGGGACGGTGTCCCCCACACCGTCGTGGCCCCAGCAGATTTGCATCTTTGGAACGGGACCTAGGACCATTCATTGATCGCTGCACGCCCCTGGTGATGAAGTCCTTGGAGGGCCCGGGCAAGGCTCATCCTTTCCCAGAACAATCTCTACGACATCTTCGATTCCATCTGGCAACCATCCTTCAAGTGCCACCAGAACTACAGGAACACGTGGAGGCAGACCTCCTCCATCACTTGGCCTTGGCTGTTGGTGACCCAGACTCGGAGTATCCACTCACCCTGAAACAGGGAGCACCCTTGGGTGTCACGGACCCTACTCTTCGCTCACCTGGCATCTGGCCGACCAAGGAAGAACTCGCAGGTGAGGAGCTCGATGTCCCGACTTCCCTGAATTGCAAGGCCGGGACAACTACCCGTCAGCGAAAGACTTCACTCAGGAAATCCTGAAGACTTTTGAAGAGGAGAAGACCCTTGACATGGTCTCCGGACGTCATACCGCACAAGAAGCTGCAGCTTTGTGTGGTTGCACCCCCTCCGATCTTTGCCCAGGACCTATGGCAGCCATTGATGAGGGGGACAAGGTTAGGACCATCTATGACAATGGCTCATGGGGTGGTGCCAATGCACACATCCAGAACCACACCGTGGAACGTACTACTGCTCCCACTGTTCTGGATTGCGTCCGGTGTATCCAATGGCTTCAGGCATGGGACCACTGTGGAACTGGCGGTGAGGGTTTTGATAGTTTTTTTTGCGGTATTTATGGTTCGATGTTATACTTTTTTCAGTGTTCGACTGTTTTGAGCAACCGCGCAGCAGGGGTTTTTTTCAACGTAGCACAGTGAGGTACTTAGAACCCTTGCGTACCAGGCGTGCGCATTCGCAACCTTTTGTTGCGTGTGCCGGCAGCAGGAAAGGCTTCAGGTGAGCGTTAGCCGGCTGCCACATTTGTAGCGGTGAGACTGTCTGACGCGCAGGCTGCCACGAGAATACGACACAGTAGAGTTCTCCATTGATTTTTGCGCCCGAGTGTATTTCCACGCAGTGGTTTGTTGTGAGGACAACAAAGTCTCCGCGGTGGAATTCGACGCAAGCTGTTTCTATTTCTGTGCCGAACATTGTCGTGGCAGGCAGTCCGAGCTGTTCTGCTTGCAGTGGATCTGTTCGTGGCTTGCCAACCAGACGTCCCGTAAGACTGTCCTTCTCACAGCTGGTTGTCAAATCTTTTTCCGTCAGGGTGAGCAGTGTTGTTTTGGAGAACTTGCTTAATTTTTTGATGTCCGGCGCTAGCGCCTTGATCACTTTGTGTTTGCGTTCCCCCACAAACGAGTCAACGTGCCGTTTCCAAAACAAAATCTGCTCACACAGATGACGCGCATAGTGCGATTTGGGTCGGCAGGAATCAGCGCCGTACGCTGACTGAAAGTGCCTCATGTGAATTTCTTGGAGCCTGGGCAGACGTTGAGCCTCCGTCCAATCAATTTTGCATTGTTGAATGCAAAGACACACTTCGTACAACGCAGTCAAAGAAGCCATTGCTGCGGTCATGCTGTCACAAGAAGCCAACATTTCTTGCCCGAAGGCCCAGCAGAGTGGAAGCGCAACCGCGCAGGCTGCAGCATCTCCTCGGTAATCGCACTGTTGGCGAAACAATTTCTCGCCAAAGCACAGAGCAACGGCGTTTCCAGCATCGTTTCTTCGCCAGCCTACAGCGACCCATGCCTGCAAGGTTTGTAGGTTGGTCCCTGAAGCCAACAATTGGGTAAACCGCAGGCCTAGCTCTTGGCCGATCATTCCACAGCTCCAGTACTGATGCATTGAATCGAAGCAAAGGCTTTCAAATGTCGCCCAGTCTTGTAGAATGGGTGAATTCAGAAAGGACCGCTGTAGACTATCCAGGTTCCAACCCAGGTCACGCTCAGCGTGCTGTAGAGTTGTTTTCGTTCTGCAATTTCGCAAATGAGTTTGAATTGAATTGCAGTTACGCCTGCAGCAGTTTGCAGTACAAGGCGCGATGTGTCGATCTCGGAGATGGACACATGGCCCGGCGCTTCTCTTCCTTGACTTAGAACGTTGATGCACTTGTGGCATGGCTTGACACCCGAAGCTCCCTTAGAGCCTGACAAGCTTCGTAAGCCTTCGTGATCCGCAAGCAAGAGAACTTTTTTCAAAAACACCTGTGAAAATTGATTTTCCAACTGCAATGGAAAACCGAACTCCGTTTCCTGCCGTATGGCTTCCAGTAAATGCCTGACAATGGTGCTATAGCCGCCTATGACTTTGGCAGCTTCGCTTGCCAAGCAAGTGGAGAAAGTCATCCAAAGACTTTCTTTGAATAACACCTCAAGTTCCAAAAACGTCACGTAGACGCAGTTGGCTTTGCGGGGGGTGCGTGCAGCAAGAGGGTTTCCAGGCGTGGCTTCGTCACAAAAGAAAAGAAGGGTGAGACCTTCAGGGTTCTTTGTGATTGCGCGTTGACACAACGTTGCAAACAAGGGACACGCATCCACCTTCTGTTGGATGAGTTCTGGAAAGGCGTTGAAATGCAGAAGTTGGTCGTCTTTGTTTATGCCCGGTAAGCTAACTGTACGGAGCAGTTTGAACGCTTGAGGGTATCGGAGATGCCCTTGTGCGCATGTCCTTTGCCCTCGTTCATCTTCTCGTAGAAGATTGATGACATCTCTGCATTGCTGACCGTTGAGGCCAATCTGGCGCAGGCACTGGAACTGTTGCAATGGTGTTTCTTCTTTTTTTAATTTCTTTTTCACAGGCATTGCTTGGGCCAAAATGGCTTTCTGACGTAAAAGTTTTTCAACAGAGAGCTGACAGCGTGGAGACCAGCGACAGGCTTCTGCTTTTTTTCACCGCAAACAAGACTGTGAAGACGTTGGTCAGTCTTCTATTGCACAGATCTCTCTAAGACATGCAGTCAAACACATTTCATTTGCTGCAATGCAATGCTATTAATTATTTTCTACGGATTCTGAGCCCTTGGGCACAGCATCTGTTGATCATGTGCGCAATCTCCCGCAGAGACCATGCTTTCGTTTGCTTCTTGTTTTGCATTCTATAGCTAATTGCACTCTGGACGATATGAGTTTTGAACATAGTTCATATCTCGCGCGGAGATATGCGTTCTTTGATACTTGACTACTATGAGCTGGAAACGGCTGCGGTGCGAGACGTAACACAGAACGTTTTACAACCAGGCCACTGAGCGACTTTTTCTCCCTTTTTTTTCTCTCCAAGTTTGAACACCTGAGTTTGTCCGAACAAAGAGGAAGGCAGTGGACACACAGGCAAGCACACTCCTGGAACTCGTGTGCATGCGTCAGCCACTTCCTCCAATGGTCGCGTGGACCATGGATGCTTTAATTTTTGGCCTTTGCGTCGAAGGCCTTGGCGCACGCGTGGCGTTTGGTCTTTTTCTTCGCGCGTCCAGCGCCGCGGTCGTTCTGACGCGTAAGCTTACTTGTCTTACTCTTTTTTTTTTTTCCTCCTACGATAGTACAGTCTGCAGGCTTCTTTTCTTCAAGTGGGACCGGACTCTCCGTGGAGATGTCTTGCAAGGCCAGCTGGGGTTGAGTTGTCAACGTGGTGCGCGTAGCAGCGACGTAAACAATTTCCGCAGCCAGACGGCGTTCAGCGCAGGTACGGGCAGCCAGTGCTTGAGCTTGAGGCCAGCCAATGAACCCAAGCCCAAACAAACGGTGGGCGTTGCAGTGTTCAGACCAGTATTGGTGTTCAGGCACGGAACCTCGCGCAGACTCGTAATTGCACAACGAGGCTGTACGTGCCCTCTGTCGGCGCAGTTTCTGAGCGGTCTGCTTCACTAGTCATCGCAGGACCAGGGTTTGTCAGCAATTTGCAATGCTGCTTTCTTTCTTTGAGCCAAAACAATTCAGGCGAAGATTTTCCGTTTGTGGACATTCGGAGAAGGTGCTGAAGGAGATATGTCGACTTGTTTGTTCCATATAGATTTTTGAACCTGTGCAAACCTTATTATCTATTCAAGAATATATGTACAGTGTATACTATATTTGAATACATCAAAAGACCGAGCTATTTATATGTAGACAATATATTTGACGAGGTTGTCGTGTGTGATTCTTTCGGTGTGAACTCGGGGCAACCAAGCTCGCATTTTTTTCTCTGATGTGCAACTGCAATTTGCGTGTCCGGTAGCGCGCTATGAGAACCCCACGAGCGCGCACGAGCGCGTAGCTCGAGCGCGCGAGCGCGCGGCTGCTACAAGAGCGAACACGCTGCGAGCTATGCTGTCAGCGCAGAAGGAAAACACGCGAGCGCGCGCGAGCGCGTGGCTCCAGCGCGCGGGCGCGCGGCGGGGTTCAA
>VSDK01014592.1:10696-23804 GCA_009767595.1 Symbiodinium kawagutii | reverse complement strand
GCGGGGGCGGCGGGCGGGGGGCCGCGCGGCCGAGGCAGGCGGGAGCGCGTGGCTCCCAACTGGTCAGCCAGCACGACAAATCCACACGCGTGCCCGCGAGCGCGAGACTGTTCCTCGAGCGCGCCAGTGCGCCTGTCATGGTCGAGCGCGTGGCTCGACCGTCCACTTCACCTGCTCTCCGACGACGCTGTGTCCGGAGACAGAATTCGTCGAGGAGGTTCATGGACCAATTTTTGCGTCGGTCATCTGTATCTCCTTGGTATCCTTCTTCCTCTGGATCTTCCTCCTTCTGTTCGGCACGCCCAATGCCAGCGCTATTTGTCTGTGTATGCACAGACTTTTGTTCCAGTTTTTCCTGTCTGATAATGTTATGTTCAATCAGTCTGCCACGCTTGTCCGACGACACGTTGGGCGACGCATGTGCTGCCTTGGCAGCCTTCCTAGCTTCATTGTATTTCGGCCAGCCTGATTTGCCAGAAGGTCGTTTCATCTGAGCTCCTGGTTTTTTCATGACAGTCTTTGCTTTGACTTTGCTGTTGGCTTTGGCGCCACCCATGGTGAGGAAACTCTGCAGTTGTCAACGCTGAGTGGAAAAAGGCTACTTTATCTCAGAGCCAAAATGCTAGCGGTGAACCTGAGAATTATTTGGTCGGAGGGGGTAAACAGCGACTCCTTTCTTGTTTTTTCCGCTGGACTGTGCAGCGCGTAGAGTTTTGTCGGGCCGGCTAGACAACTCTCACAAAAACGAAGTGTGCAAAACACTTCTTACTTCAGGTTTGTCTATGCACCTCGTGGGTGTGAGCCCTCTTCTTTCTGCGCTTGCGTGAGCAAGGTTTACGGTGGAGACTTTGCCGTGTGACGCTTGCGTCCTTCTCCGGCTTCTGCGTCCTCTGCTTTGCGCTTCTGCGTCGCGCCTGCCTTGGCTGCAGGCTTTGCAGCTGCAGCTTTGGCCTTGCTCTTCGGCGCTTTCTTGGGAATGCTCGAACGTAAAACTTTCTGCGCCTCCGAACTTTGTTTCTGAAGTGCCTTCGCCATGTCCGCAGAGAAGGGAAGTGATGTCAGGGCATCCGTACAACCTGCTTGCAGGTTGCTTTGCTGGTCGTTGACCGCCTTGCGAGCAGCCGCGGCCCAAGTCTCAGTGGTGCCCAAAAATTCTTTGCGCAGTGCCAGAGCTTCTTGTTCAATGCCTGCGACGCCATCCGTCTTACGGATGAGGGCGCGCAACGAGTTTTCCAAGGTGCTGAAACAGCCCAAAGTTTTTGCAGCCAGGGAGGCAATCTTCTCGTTGTTCTTCTGCGCCTTCTTTTCCTCTGCCGCAGCCTTACGAGGATTCTTGGTTTCTCCCGTGCCCTCCGCGAGCGGTGCGTCGACCGCGTCGCTTTTCTTTTTCTTGGTTGCGCTTTCTCTGACTCCAGGATGCGTTCAGTGACTGTCTCGAAGGCTTGCTTCCAAGTCAAGGTGCGCACGGGAACTTTATACACCGTGCAGCCATACTCTGTAGAGTCTTCTGACTCAAACTTTTTCACAGTTTCCTCTGACCAACCACGTTGCACGTAGACTGAGAGAGGAAGCACTTCAATGGCCACACTGCTCTGAAAAGTTTCCAGGTGACAATCTCTTGATCAACAGTGCCTTGACCGTGTTCCAAGAAAGCTTGTTGTCCTTGCTCTTCTCGTTGTTACAGGCGCGGAAGAACTCATGAGTGCTTTCAGTGCTCCATTCTTTCATCTCCTCGCAAGAACCTAAGTTCCTGCGAGCGCACTGTTGAACGTTACTACACTGCGTACATTGGAACTTGCCATGAACTCGTCCCTCTGACTCATCGTATATGAGACCGCACGACTTGCACGTGTGCTTCGAAGAATCAGTAGCGGGCACCAAGCTGGACATGCTTGGCAGTTTCAACTTCACAACCTGACGAGCCAAACGCAAGCGCTGTGGCAACAGACAGGCTCAAACTATTTGCAAGTCAGAAACGATATATATTCTAATATATTTGTTGAATATATGTATAGAACTATTATTGTTCCCAACTTGATTTCTCTTATACTTTTGATACTTACCGTTACTGAAACCTTGTTGTTTTTATGATCTGACCGACAGAGCCCGCAGTCATGTCCACTCATGAACCGTGATATGATGCGCAGTCACGCGCAGTCATGAAACATAACAACTGACCTCCTTTGAGCTTACGCGCTCAAGCGCAGTCAACCAACACGCTACAATTCATGCCATCCGCATTCATGCGCAGTCATGTCGTCGACCCTGTGTTTTGTCCGCAGTCACGCGCAGTCATTCCGCAGTCAAGCCGCACTCATGAGATTTCCACGGTTTTGCGTTGGGACTCGCAGTCCCTAATGCTCACTTTCCGCGACATCTGCGTCCGCGTGGGAAGCAGAAGTCAAGCTTTTCAACGCCTCCTGCGCTTCAACCAGTTGAGAGTGTCCGCGTAGGACTCTCGTCAGTAGACGATCGCTCGCAGCGTTCTCGGGCAACGCTTGCAAAGCCTCAGCCCACGCTGCCATTGTGATCAGCGCGTGGCTGATCTCATCCAACAGCAGGTCCCGTTGAGGGGCCAAGTCCCACCAAGTTTTCGTATACTTAAGACGCACAGCTTTCACCAAGAAGTGACCAGAACATTCTGGATCCATGGGTAGGTCAACCTGTTCTGGAAGACATGCAGCCAGCGTCAACCATTCGACGAGGAGAGACAGGCTGTCAACGCCTTCTTCTTCATCTCCACGCATATATAAATATTTGCACGCGCAGTGCAAACAACGGCGTAAGGAATCGAGACAATGTTCCAGAGCGTCTGAGTTGTCGACGCCGATACTTGTCCGCAGACAATACGTCGTGCGAGCCAATGTCCCGTAGGATAATGACTCAACGACCCAGACCATGACCGCCCGCCTCAACACACACGGTTTTGAGAGCTTGAAACGGCTGCAGAAACAAAAAAAGGCTGCGGTGAGTTTGGTACCTACAACAACCTCCCCGAGTGCACACCGACCACCAGAGGACTGCATCTTTTTGCTCTGTCAAGGTTTCCCGTCCACGTGGACAGTTCCAGTTCCCTTGCGCAGCTTCGGTGCCCGTGAAATCTGTGCGTTCCGTGTGAGGAGTTTCCGTGTTTATATTTTTTTCCTTATGTATACCCGTGGGGCATGTGTGCGTGTGTGTGGTCTATATTGTAAGTTAAAAACACGTACACAGAAACTCCTTCTCAGAATCTATGCTGTCCGTATTCACAGACACGCTACGCGGCCGCCGCCTCACTACGCCTCGTAGGCAGTCCTTCAGGCGAGACAAACCGTGAACGATTTGTCGCCCGTGCGAGTAATCTTGAAACCCCGTGGGTTTCCTTCCTTGTCTGAGTCTGAGCCACTTGGCGGAGACTTGCGGCGGCGAGTGCGGTCACGCTTCACTTCCGGCGTGACCGACCTCGCGCGAGCCGTCTTTTTCTTCTTGTCGTGCTTTGTGTCCTTTGTCTTCTTTTCTTTCTTGTCAGCCTTGCGTTCTTCCTTGTCCTTCTTGTGCTTCGTCTTGCAGCGACGCGTGGTCTCTGCAGAGACTTCCAGGTCTGGACGAGCGCTGTCGCGCGTCTCACGCTCCTTAGAGCCCGCGGTGTCCTTGTCTCCTCTTCCTGCGTCCGGCAACCTCGGAGGTTGTTCGAACGCGTTTGCGCGGTCTTGGCGCAGCCGCTGCGCTGCTTGGCCTGCTTCGTACCAACTTTTGCCTCCCTGGCTGTAAATTTGCCGCTGGATGCAGTTGGCGTTCCAAAACAAGTGCTGAGACTCCGCTGCAGCGCAAGAGCTTATCGATTTCCAGCAGTACGAGCACGTCTTGCGCGGCCCGTCGCCACCCTTGCCCTTGGAGACACCTTTTCCTTCCGGATGGTGCTCGCGTGACGGACCGGGTTCCGCTTTGGCTTTGGCCTCGGCCTGCCTGCGACGACCCCCCGGCTCTCCTCTTCAGAGTCCGGTGAGCCCGCAGCCACCGGCGTAAGAGACTCTTCTGTGATTTCTTCCTCGGAAGAAGAATATTCACTGGACTCCGCAGATGTCTTCTTCGCTGGCGGCATCAACCTGGAGCAACACAGAAGCCAAACAAAAAAATAAGCTCACAGGTTGAGCCAACATCTGACTGCAAACAGCATGCATGACGTTGAGCTTCCGCGCCTGCACGCGTGCCGCAGAGAAACCGTGTGGAGCTGCGACTAGCTTGAGCCAACTCCTGTCAGTCAAGTTACAAGCTCATCCAAGATGTCAGCGAAAGCATCTCGGAGTTAGTTAACAAAAAAAACTAAGTAACTAGAGTACGTACCCACTGTGCAGGAAGAAAAATCTCAGTGGTCACAACGTTCACACTCAACACCACTAAGCATTCGGCGGTTAAGGTTTTTTTTTGCTGCCGACCATTTTTTCCTCTCTCTATATACAAAATATTCATCATACGACATCCTGTATACATAACATTTCCCGTAAAAATATTATTTAACATTTCGCTTGGAAATGTTTCATGACAGAAAACCCATAAGTATTTAAAGCCTAGCTTTTATTGCATCAAGCAAGAGCCCTTATGGCTCAAGGGCAGATGCCCACGCGTAGCAGGCAGCATTCTACTTTATACAGCATCCATGTCTGAAAGCCCTTTCACGTCATCGCACTCTATATAGAGCGTGCTACGTCTATGGAGCCTACGACTTGAGCCTAAAAAGAAGAGTCGCAGTTGAGTCACACAACCACAAATTTGGTGTCCCCCTATACAAACAACACTCCCAGGACCCGCCCGTTTTTTTTGCTCGCCATAGCTTGTTGTCAGCTGTGTCAGCTATGTCCTGTCAAGCGCCGCTACACCGCTACAACTTCCTATCACGAGAAAGGCGCCAAGAGAATGCCGCGTAGGCTGCGCCAGTAGAGGGCTGAGACACCACGTAGGCGCTCTAGGCCCAGCAAATCTGAAAAGCTTTCTCACCCACCTTGCGGATGGTGAACGCGTTGTTGCCGCCACGGTCAGGAGTCTTGCTGGGAGACCTCTTATGCTTGCGCTCGCGCTTCACTTCCGGGGTCGGCGATTCCTCGCGGGAATCTCGGGCTCGACGTCTGCGACGTTCACGCGACTTGCGTTTCTTCTTCTCGTGTCCCGTCTTGTCCTTTTTTTCTTTCTTGTCTTTGCGAGCCCTCTCCTTGTGCGGTGCGTCCCCGCTCTTCTTGTCTGCAGTCGGCGCACGTGGCGAAGACGCAACCCTCTCCTTGCGCGGTGCGTCCCCGCGCCTCTTGTCTGCAGTCGGCTCACGTCCCGAAGACGCAGCTGGTTCTGAGCACGCAGCCAAGAGCCGCTGGTGATACTCCAAACGCTCGTCTCGCAGACGCCGCGCTTGCTTGCCTGCCTCAGTCCAAGTCATTCCGGGGTGGGCTGCCTGCAGTTGGTAACGAAGGCAAGTCATATTCCAGTAGCTGTGCTGTCCGCGAGCTGCCTCGTAGGCGCTGATCTGCTTCCAACAAAAAGGACAAGTCAGGCGTGGTAAGGCCTCATGTGCTTTTCCGCTGCCACCGTGGCGCTCAGCAGCAGCGCGCGGAGGATTGCGCGTAGCCTTGCCCCCTCCCACGTTGTTCGCAGCGACTGTCTCCGGAGACTTCGGCGCAGGCCCCCGCCTTGGTGTCCGCGTGCGACTTCGAGTCTTACTCGAAGAACGCCCATCCAACCCGTCAGTAGCAACCTTGTGGTCTGGTACTGTGGAATCCCCGCCTGCAGCTTCCACGCTAGTCTCCTCGGAGCTGTCGCTGGATTCGTCTGGTTCCTTCTCTGGCTCGTGGCCAGTCTTCTCAGTCGGCATGTCAGGAGACCTGCGCCAGGAATATGAAATTCAAGACACTCTTCAAAACTCTTCACTTCGACGCACAAAAAAACACTTTCCAGCCTGCGGGAGCCACAGCACTTTGTGACTCGAAGTGCCCGAGAACCGTTGGAGCCCATGCTGCAGTCGAAGTATACCTTCTGTTCACAGACATCTATGATCATTTTAATTGTATTTTACTGATATCATCTATCTCTGTATTTTCAGAATGAGATAAATATGTCTTCATATCCATATATATTCCAGACCACATTCTTCTTACTCAAACTTTTCTGGAACTTATCACTACCCTCCATGACACTTCTTTTTTTTTCCGGCTCCAAACTGATATCATGTCTTCCCATGATCCGTTTCAAGTCTGCGTAACCCTCATGCAAAGCCACAACTCACCCAGTTGGTCACAGACCAGACTTTTTCGCACGTTCGCAGCGCACCGTTGTAACTACTTAGGGCAGGGAGTAGCCTCGACCTTGCCAACAGCTCACCGTACAAAAAGCACGGCGACGACACTTGGCGCAACCTCCTCTGAACTTCTTCAGCAATGTGCTCGGAATCGTAGCCAACAGTTTTCGACGTAACTCTTCTTTGTTGCTTCCAGGCTTCTTGGCCTTACTCTTGCCAACACCCTTAGGCTTTGCCTTTTTTTTGGAACCGGTTACAGCCTTGGCTGCAGGTGTGGAGGACGAAGGTTTTCCCAAGGAAGATGTCCCCGTAGGACATGTTCCACCGCTTCCGAGCGCTGCTCCCTCAGGAGCAGCAGCTCTCTTCCGAGATGTCCCCGTAGGACATGTTCCACTGCTTCCCAGCGCAGCTCCCGCAGGAGCAGCAGCCAGTGATCCCTGCCGAGATGTCCCCGTAGGACATGTTCCAGTACTTCCGAGCACACCTCCCCTACGAGCAGCAGCAGCTGGCTTCTTCCAAGATGTCCCCGTAGGACCTGTTCCACCACTTCCGAAGACAGCTCCCTCAGGAGCAGCAGCAACTTGTCTCTTCCGAGATGTCCCCGCAGGATCTTTCTCGCTGTGTTTTGCCACTGCTCCCTTAGGAGCAGCGGCAGCTGGTCGCTTCAAAGACGTCCCCGTAGGACGCGTCCCCGTGTTTCGGAGGGCAGCCAGTTGCTGTTCAACAGACATCTTCTGGATGTCAGCTACTGGCATCCTCTTTTCTTGCAAGTCTTCTTCTTGCCGGACTAGCTGCTCCGCAGTCTCAAGTTTGCCATCTTCAATTGCAGGTGGAGCCAGGGAACCTATCTCTACGCATCCCGTAGATGCTGCAAGCTGCGGAGCCACCTCTCTATTACCATCTTGAATTGCAAGCGGTAACCGAGAACCAGTGCTGTCGCAGACCCTGGAGCCGTCCCTCTGTTGCGGATACACGTGAGGCAGTGTCCGCCCCGCAAGGCCTGAAGATGCCCCAACGTTCCCTGCTCGGTCTTGCAACGCTTCCTGCACGGCCTTCTTCACTACACAGCCCAAATCTTCTTCTGACGTGCTTGGAAACTCTTGCAACCCTGAGTTCGTGCCTCGTAAACACCACTTCTTGCCCAAATGATTGATGCTGCGCACCAACTCCGTGTCGGCAACTGGTTCTCCCGTAGAGAACACAGCTTGACGTAGCTTCAACGGTAAATCCTCGTAGGATTCTGGCAATGTTTCCAAAAACGTGCCTTCGACTGCGTATTGCTTCAACAGTTTCCTGATCTTGTCTCGCTTCTTGTCCAACAAATCAAACTGTTCTTGCTCATTCGAAAATTCCATCGAACGAAAATAACTGAGAGCCAAAAGAACAGCCAAACTCCTTTCTGTTGGACAACAAAGACCAAGTTTAGCAGCGTGTCGACACATCTTCGCCAAGACCACTTGCCTGTCCACATTCGGATCCGTAACTAAAGCCATCAACTCTTCTGTCAAAAATTTCGGCAACGACCGAAAATCTTGATTCGGTCTCCGTGGAGCACGAGAAGCTGCTATCACTGCTGAAGTCCTCTCAGCAACAAGACTCTGAAACGCCTCCAGAGAAGAAGACGTCCATAAATCTTTGTCAAACAAAGATAAAATCTCAGCAGCCTCCTTAGGGCTAAAAGACACCACTCGAGAAATGGCTCTCAGGACCCCATCTTTTTGCCTGGATTCGAGCACCGCGTAGGTACTCAAAGTCCTCACTCCAGACAAGAATTGCTGCGCAGAAGCAATCGCCCGCTTTGTGCTAAGCATTGTGGAGCCAAAACTACAAAAAAACATAGATTTTTTCCAAATTTTTAAATTCTTGATGAAAAATGTATGCGTTCATAAAAAAGCTAAGTCCGAGCTAAGTAGAATTCACTTGTTTTATCCATATCATCTAAGTCACCTAAGTACAGAGCTAAGTCCACCTCTCGGGGTATGCTACTTAGCTTCATACTTAGTTCTACTTAGACAACTTACCGCTCTACTTACATGACTTGTGACCCTAGTTACATGACTTATGCTGGAGTTATGCTATACATACACACACCCCTAAGTCCAACTTAAGTCACCTAAGTCACCAAACGACTCAAAAGCAATTCTACTGGGGAAGACTGGCTGCCTTGCTTTTACGGCTCTTGTACCACCTGGTCCCGCAGGTGGACTGGGGGTATGTCTTTGTGGATGGATCCTTCGATCAAGCTGTGCTCCTCCTACTGGGCCTATTATTGGCCCTTGGATCTCCTCTCAGTTGGAAGAAGACCAAATTGGCCCTGATCAATCTTTGGCTTGGCTTCCAAATTGATCCCCGTGGGCCCATTGTTACCATGGGGCCGGGGAAACACGAGGTGGTGATGGCACTTCTCCAACAATTTGCGGCGGGTATGGCCTTCACCTCGAAGGAGATCGAGAAGGCGCTGGGCCGCATCAGCTGGGCCACTACCATCTGTCCTATGACCTGGTCATTTCTTCAACCCTTTTGGGTGTGGAAGGTTGCCTGTAAAACCAAAGGATGTCCTGCAAAGATCATTCGCCACTTGGCATCATTGCTTCTGGCCATCTTCTCCAAGCCCTTTGTTCATCCTTCTCCATACAAGGCGCATTCTACCTGGTGGGGGGCTAGTGATGCAAGCGCCTCCTCACATGGAGAAGTTTACGTTGGAGGATGGCTCACTGATCAGGATTCACCAAGCAAAGACCAGGTGTTTTGGTTCCAACTTCAAGTTCTGGAGATGTTTGGAACCCTACTCCTCACATCTCTCCAGGGACAGTGAACCTCCCACTGGAACTTGTCACCGACAATCAAGGCAACGCCTACTCCTTACTGAGTGGGAAGGCCAAACAGCTACCAGGTTCTGCTTTCTTGATGCAGATCGTGCTCCTGCTGTATGACTCCGGGGCACACCTGTGCCCCTCACATCGAAAACGTGATCTCAATCAATGGGCTGATGATCTCACACGTCCAGATCCTGAAGGATTCTCTCGTCATCTACAACTTGATCTGATGGATAGCCTTCGTAGCTTTACTCTTTTGCCGACCATTCTTGCAGATTGGCCTGTATCCTTTTAAAGTGCTCACCTAGGTTCCTGTCGATGGAGACGGGTGAGCGTGGCTGCTTTCGATGGTGGTTCCAGTGTCCGGACTCTGTCCCTGCGTCTGCGTCTGGCGGCGAGGGGGTTGGTTTGGACTGTCACCACCATCACTTTTCAGTGGACTGAAGGTCCACAACCTTTTCGTTCAGAAGATCTGACTTGAGGGTCACATAGAACCAAGACAGAATCAAGCAGCAGCCACACTGGCACCTCTCTTAGCTCTGACAAAAGGAGGTGCTCGGCTGTTGCACTGCTTGCGGTTAACCTTTAACCTCTAACTTCCGTAGGAACCTTTTCTATTGATTTGGGAACACATCAGGAAGGCAGGCTGCGAGCCATTCGAACGCTCCATGCTATTCTGGTGCAAAAAAATCCGAGGTTTCCGAGTGCAAAAAGTCGACCAAGCTTTGGAAGTTCATAGAGAGCCATGTCGCCACAATTGATGAGCTTTGTGCATGATAGGACTACGGCTTGATCTTAAGAACATGGGCTGCAAGGAGCAACCTTTTTGACAAAGATTCTATAGACTTTGAGATCTTTTGGAAGGAGGAACCTGCGGGAATCTAAAAGGTGACCGAAGCGTTTCAAGCACTGAAAATGAGCAGCATCCATCAGCATCCATCGGCATCCATCGGCATCCATCAGCATCATAGATGTCATCCCAAGAGCTTGGTGTTTCTGTTTGTTCAGACCTTCCCCTGCGGCCCTTGGAACTTTAAATCCATTCGGACCTTCCTGAGATCCACCAGCACGATGGCTCGGCCACGCGGAAGCCCGGCTGGGAATGGGAAAGTAAGTCACGGCCTCAAGGATTGGGGGGCCAGTGTCCGGGAGGCTGAGCCCGGCTGAGCCCTGTCACACTGGAAAGACATCGCGGATGTATCCATCATGTATCATATGTATCCAGTACTGGAAGACTTGTTTGATGGTGGGACGAATCTGTGTAAACACTGAAGATGTTTCAGTCAACCCTCCTTCAATTTCAAAGCGCCCCCAGATTCACTAAGAGGTCTGTTCTCAGTACAGTGGGCAGTCATAGAATGTGAGAGTGGTAGTCTGGGCAGGAGCAGGACACTGCATGTAAGCTCAAAGGTGGTAGTTTTTCTAACAAGATGATCCTTTTCAAATCCATTCTGTTGCTCGCTCGTACCTGACAAGATACTGTAGTTATGTTTGTTTCTTTGTTTGTGTAAAAAGATGATATATATATATATGGTATGGTATATGTATATATAATCCGCACGTACATATGAGCGACGGTCAAAAAAATACATTATCATGTTCATTGATTTTTCGGAGGGTCGTAGAGTTTCAGAAATGGGTTCAACGCCTAAAAACGATAATGCACTCACCGAAAAACGGCAATGAGACTGAAGTGACGAATCCTAAAAAACAAGAGCCAAACATTTAACATTGAGCATTGCTCAAAAGATATGCATCAGTGCCCAGTGCAACTTCCGTCTATCGGTTTGGTGCCTCCCCCGCTGGCAGAAAGTGGTATGGTCTTTACTTCTTCATGTTGGATATATGCAGATGCATGCAGATCTTCGTAGAATTTGCGGCTTCTGAGCGAGCCACGCACATATGCTTCACAATCGCGCGGTCCGCGATATCTTGAGCCTGTTTGGGCGCTCCTGGTTTCCCACATTTTTGGATAGTTTGCGGCATACTAACCGAGACATGTCAACATGATTTAATCACGGTTTTCAAGGCCCAAACAAAGCTTGGAATCCCCTCAGGTGTATACATTAAATGCATACATGTTACTGTACATATTATTTCAAGTGTATGGCGTACAAATAAGACTAATTTGATACGCAAATAATTTGCGTCATGTCTATGCAAATAGAATTAAATTGACTGATGGATCTCTGCGATACTGAAGCCTCAACTGGCGCAGCAGTATATGCTGAGGCTCAATGTGGTGAAGTCATAGGCGGGGTCGACTCTGATAGTGTCGGCACGTCAGCAATGAATCTCACCACGGTGAAGCAGGGAAGGATCCCAACATTCAACTGACGATTTGTTGCGCCTGATCACAAGATGTCCTAGACACCCCAGGAGATCAAAGATTTTAGGCTCCTAGACTGGCCTCAAAAAAATCATCCAAAAGAGGTACCTTTTGGAGCTAGAAAATTGCTTGGCACGAGGTTATTCCGAAAGATCAAACGAAAAGTGCTTGGCAGCTCCCTCTCCACCTCCTTCCTGTCACTGGAGCCGTTTTGGGCTTTGATGGCATTAGCCAACATGGAGTTCGTGAAGCAAACCGTAGTGCCTGAGGTCGCGGAGTTTCAGGATCCCCATGTACCACCGATGCAAGTTTGCTTGCGAACGGATGGAAGGGCGGAGGAGCCGGAAGCAGAGGATGAGTTTGATACGTTACCTCCGAACGATCTTCTCGTCCGCCTTGAGAGGAAAAAGGAACAGAGACAGATGCTCGACCTGTTGAAACAGCTGGTTGTAGCGTCGACTAAACGGCTTGGGATTCCAACATGGCAGTTAGAACTTGTTGAATATCTATCCCAAAGTTGGCGCAGAGAGAAACCACCACAAAGGTACACCATTGATGAACACACCTATGCGGAAGGGATGGTTTCAATTTGGGATGATCGTCATTCAACTCTACTGCATTGTTACTGGATATGTACGCGTTTGTACACACACACACATACCTGTGTGATCTTATGTGTCTTGGTTCTCAAAAGCCGGGGTCGCGCTCTCTCTCTCTCTCTCTCTCCCTCCCTCTCTCCATCTCTCCCTCTCTCCATCTCTCCCTCTCTCCATCTCTCCCTCTCCTCTCCCTCTCCTCTCCCTCTCTCCCTCCCTCTCTCCATCTCTCCCTCTCCTCTCCCTCTCCTCTCCCTCTCTCCCTCCCTCTCTCCCTCCCTCTCTCCCTCTCTCTCTCCCTCCCTCTCTCCATCTCTCCCTCTCCTCTCCCTCTCCTCTCCCTGTCTCCCTCCCTCTCTCCCTCCCTCTCTCTATCTCTCTCTTTCTCTCTCACTTACAGTAAACTTAAAACTTAATGTCTGACAGACGTTGATTGCCGGCTGATCAAGCCGTACGCATTCCCGAACCCTTCGCTGGAAGCTGGCACTGCCAAGGTGTAAAGAGGAGAAGCTTCTGCGCCTTGGCTTAGTTCAGCCCAACCGTGCTAAGGGGGTAAGAAACCCGAGCACGTCTGAAAGAAGGCGCTGAATACAAGGGGTGCTGACACAGCAGTAAGATGTAGCCATAGAGAATGGAAGGATAAGGACAGGCATTGACAAATACGGACATGACTTGATTTGATGTAAAAATGGAGAAGAACGATGAGTGGAAGGCTTGGAAGGTAGAAACCCGGATTTTGGAGCAGGAACATCTTCACGACAAAAGAGGGTCGCAGCAGAAGGAGCTGGAATCTTGCAAGACTGGAATCCCAAAACGAACTGCAACCCGAAAAGGAACCCTTCAGCCGCAGGGAGCAGATGACCCAAGAGATTGAAATTCCTGAAATAACGGCCATTTGGTTCGTCGACCCCTTAGTTGAACGGATTCCTTCCGTGCGCCTGTGCACCTGTTGACTTGTTATGGCTGTCGTGGTTGCATGTGTTCTTGTTGTCGTTGCTGTTGTTGTTGCTGTTGCTGTTGCTGTTGCTGTTGCTGTTGCTGTTGCTGTTGTTGTTGTTGTTGTTGTTGTTGTTGTTGTTGTTGTTGTTGTTGCTGCTGCTGCTGCTGC
>VSDK01014592.1:0-10396 GCA_009767595.1 Symbiodinium kawagutii | reverse complement strand
TTTGTTTCGTTTCGTTTCGTTTGTTTGTTTGTTTGTTTGTTTGTTTGTTTGTTTGTTTGTTTGTTTGGTTTGTTTGTTTGTTTGTTTTGTTTGTTTTGTTTTGTTTTGTTTTGTTTTGTTTTGTTTTGTTTTGTTTTGTTTTGTTTTGTTTTGTTTTGTTTTGTTTTGTTTTGTTTTGTTTTGTTTTGTTTTGTTTTGTTTTGTTTTGTTTTGTTTTGTTTTGTTTTGTTTTGTTTTGTTTTGTTTTGTTTTGTTTTGTTTGTTTGTTTGTTTGTTTGTTTGTTTGTTTGTTTGTTTGTTTTTGCGTTTGTTTGTTTGTTTGTTCGTTCGTTCGTTCGTTTGTTCGTTTGTTTGTTCGTTTGTTGGTTCGTTCGTTCGTTCGTTTGTTCGTTTGTTCGTTCGTTCATTCGTTCGTTCGTTTTTTTTGTTTGTTTGTGCGTTTGTTTGTTTGTTTGTTTGTTTGTTTGTTTGTTTGTTTGGTTGGTTGGTTGGTTGGTTGTTCTTCTTTTTTTCTTGTTGTTGTTGTTGTTGTTGTTGTTGTAGCTGCAGTGGTGTTTCCAATTGTTGCGTTGACTTGTACGGGCATTGTTGTTGGATTTGTCCGAAGTACTACACTTAAGTTTTATTCTGTTCCGATTCTTGGTGCATTTGTCCTTCTCAAGTGTTTGCTATGCGACTGAAAATAGCCGTGCTCCATTTTGCTGGCCAAGTATGAGCGGTGACTGCCTTTTGTTCGGACGTTGCTAGAATATTGGATGAGCAGATCAATGCTAAGGGCTTTTGAAGAGTGGATGGTCATCCAATACATGCGCAGAGCAAATGGCCAGCATGAATGCAGCATATACCTATCAACGCAGAGCACTGTTGCCGGGGCAAGACATCAGGATCACATTGATCCGACACAGATCAATGAGCTGCATCGTTAGCTCAGTGGTGAAAACCCTTTCGCACTTAGCTGTTGCTGCTATAGCTATTTGATCCTACTTGGATCTGTTGGGTATTTTGGTTGGTATATATGGACAAACATAGCAACCACACTGGGAATCTCATCGCAAACCAATCATCATAGGGATGGCACCACTGCTTAGTTGATGGGCTACCCTCCTTGATTTGCCCTCCAGATGACTCGCATTCCAAACATCCCAGCATTAGGCAGCTAGTTATAGGGAGTGGTGCCCCTCAAACGGAGGGTTCAATTATGCCTCTATAAATTTGCGTAGTGGCAACACACAGCACAACACAACACACACACACACATATTCTATGCATATAGATACATACTTATGTATGTCTCTGTATATGTCTATCATATAGATATAGCACCCAGCTAGGCCCACCCTCAAGGGATTTCTGGGAGCCCGAGGTGTGACCTCTTCGAAATCGATGACTTCCCGGTGGAGATGGTGAATCAGCCGATGCCTCGTCCCTTGGTGGAGACCCAGGTCTTTGAGGTGGGGACGAAGTGCCGCATTTGGAGAACATTGAAGTGACTCTAACGAAGTGCTTCGAAGGCCTTTTTTCTTCCGAAACTGAGGAAGGAAGCGTTTTGGAAGGAATAGTTAGGCGGATTGACTTGGCTTGGAATTTCATTTTCTCAGAGTTTTTGGGCAACCTTTGGGTGTTGGTGCCTGAAAAGGAAAGAAATTGTGTGAGTGGCCAGCCACATAAAAGGTGGGTCCCTTTTTTTCCATTGGCGCCCAACCTATTGGGAGACCATGGTGCCGGCATGAGCCTGTGGAGGTTTCATTGCTTTGCCAACAATTCTACAAAAAGCCGTTGATAGATGGATTCGGTTTGAACATCGTATTTGGCACACCGCATTCCAAGTGTCTGTTGAAAAATGGAACTGTTGAAACCTGGTGTATACCTTGCTAAGCTGCTGAGTCTCGAATCTAGAGCCCGCATTCTGTCTGTAGGAAGGTGCAAATGTAAGTTAACTAGGTGTTTTGAATCAGGGGACAACTACGTGACTTCCATGCCGACAAAATTGAGACCAAGAAACCATGTTTGCACACCATTCCAATTGTTGAGAGATTCTGGGAAGTGTCTTGGTGCAGCAGAATATCTGATTTTGGGTGGCTTAGGGAGCTTCAGCATGTCTTATCTTCATGTCTGCGAGAGTTGTTGATTGATGGATATAGTGATGGAGATGATGCAGATGATGATCTTGGGATTCTGAGGCCGGAAACAGCCCGGCTGCTTTTTCCTGCTCAGAGTGATCCGTCCTCCAGAGAAACTCTGGCCATTGCATGTGGCAGCACCTTGAAGCACTGCGGCGACGGGAGTCAGAATTACCAAGTAGATGGTTGGTTGCCGAATTCACAACTCGTTTGTGATCAAAGCTTGGTGCACATGTCTTAACCCGCATTGTGTCAAAAGGATTCAAAAGGTCAGTAGCCAAGAAGACGCATGATGAAGTGAGGTCCAACATCGTTCAGATTTGAAATAGATAGTGAGCTTGTTGTCAAATGTGCCAGTTGTGATGGAAGCTTTACTTTGGCGTTCGCGCTGTTGAAACTGTGCGTCGCAGAAGACCGCGATTGGCGAGCGGCTGGCATGCTCATTCGTCATTTCGTGTACGTTTGCATGGCGTATCACTTGGTGGCTAGCAGTCCACTCCCTACCAGTGCTCGACAGTGCATAGGGTTGCTTTTCCCTAGCTGTCACCGATATGCATCAGACAAAGTGACGTGTTGCGAACATATTCCAGGTAGAAGTCATGAAAGCTGGGATTGCTGCAAGATTGTTCGCTGATTGGTCAGAAATCGCGCAGTTTTTTCAATGGCATCTCTGCCTATCCTGTTTTCTCATTTCTGAGTTTCAGTCTGAATTTGTCCTCTAGTCAGAGGTCTTCTTCACTAGTTCCCTTTGATTTGTTTCGGGATGTTTTGAAGTGAAAAGTCTCATTGAAACTAAGGCAAAGTCTCATTCTTTGCAAGCAGTGCGACTGCTGCTGAAAATGCCGCTGGGCCATTTAGAGTGTTGACGGACGTTGGCTGTGGCTATTGAGTTCACCCAATGGTTTTGGTGGAGCCAGGTCCACAATCAGGGTTGACAGTACAAAGCCACTCGTGCCAATGCAACTGTTGGCCAAGCATAAGTGACTTCACGGTTCACATTATTTTCGTGACTTGCATGGAAGTGTTTGCAGTGGTCGTAGGTATTTCTTTTTTTGTTCTTTTGTGGCTGCTATATTCGGGGTTTGTTGATCTCAGTTGGAGTTGTTGTGCTTGTTAGATGCTTCTAAAGC
This sequence comes from Symbiodinium kawagutii, assembly GCA_009767595.1. Taxonomy (NCBI): domain Eukaryota; class Dinophyceae; order Suessiales; family Symbiodiniaceae; genus Symbiodinium; species Symbiodinium kawagutii. The sequence goes on along the minus strand of VSDK01014592.1, from coordinate 7,146 downwards.
ACTTGGGATCGCACCCTGGCGCGTTCAGGCACCCTTCACTAGCTGGATGGTCAGGAATCAAAGATCCAATCATTAGTTGTTTCTTATCCTATATGGTCTCAGGGTTGATCCCACATATCATTCGCTGGAATGATATGATATGCATATCGTCAGTGAGCTTGCATTCCCTTGAATTTTTTGAACACCTTTCGGTCAGCTCAGAGATTATGATGCCCAGCAGCCATCAGACTGTCACCTCATTGGGTTGGCTGTTGCTATCCCTGTCAACCACATTTGCTTCTGCCTTTTGTTTCACGTGGTGGCTGTGACTAGGAAAGCTGACCCCAAGCAAAACAGCTCCTATGGACGAACAGCACTCGAGATGCTGAAAGACAAGGAGTGCAAGGATGAGTTTTTTTTTCCTCATCAGATTTGATCACAATGGCCGTTGAAATCCGATTTCACTGCGTTCTCTCACTACCTTTAGTGGTGACAAGTCCAGTTACTCCTTGATTTTGCGGCAGTCAACCTGCCTGGCCGTCAGCATAGGGAATGAAACAGCCGAGGGTTTCTAGAATTTCTTGAGTTTCTTACGATCTGGTTTTTATTGGTGGCTGACGAATGCTGACAAGTTGTGTTTTTCTACAAGCGAACTTAATCTGTCCCTGCCGTGTCAACCAACCTGAGTGAAACACCCCAAAGGATATTAACTCAGATTTACCATGAATATGGGGATTGATGTGAGTTGATCATGTTATTTTTTGAGCAAGCAATAGAAGCCAAACTTCCGACTTCTGGAACATTGCAGCAGGTTGTCCAGAAGAACATTTCAAGAGAGGCATGCATGGGCGTGACAGATAGGAATCGCATGAAATGCCAGGTTTTTGAGTTTTGTGATTTGGGATGGTCGAAAGGTAGGCTCCGCAAAGCAGCAGGTGCGGAGGTCTGTGGCGAAATGCTGGGCAAAAAGTGCACGTGGCCGCGGTGCGCAGCACATTTGCAAGTCAAAATTGCAAAAAGCTGTGATGCTTGGAGCAGTTTTGGAAGTCTAGCTCGCGAAAAAGTGCACGCGGTTGCCGTGCGAACCAGAATGGCAAGAAAACAGACATAAATTGTCTGTGCATGTTACTTGTACTGTCAAGGCCAGCAGGCCAAGTCAAAACAGTACACCTGACATTTTTTCGACCTTTTTCCCTAGCAGCGCAAGCTTCCAGGGGTCTTCAGCCCAGTTCAGCTCCGGTGTGAGCCGGCGCAGCTTCCAGGCTCAGGTTCCGGAAGGTTCCGGGAAGTTGCCGTGCAGTTGTCAAGGCAAGGTTCCGGATCCGGAGGGTTCCGGAAGGTTCGGGGAACTCCGGTGCAGATGTTAAGTGAGGTTCCGGAAGGTTCCGGGAAGTTGCGGTGCAGTTGCCAGGCAAGGTTCCGGAAGGTCAGCTTGTTTGCAGAACTGGTTTGTACTGCGCGCTGCAAAAAAATGCGCGCAGAATCATTTGGATCTGTGGCTCTTGCTGTTGGGGGTACCACCTTGGCTTATTTTCTGGGTTTGGTGGGTGCAAGGAGTTCGAGATGTGACATGGCGTTGCATCAGTTTTCATGAAAGTTTGGCAGGCTGGGTGGATGCTTTTTGACGTGGCAGGTGCTTCATTTTCGCTAGGATGCAGTGGAACCCAGATAGCGGAGCAAGTGAGTGGTCAACTTGCATTTCTTTGGAGGAAGTCTCGCGCCGTAGCTTGGTTTTGATATGTTAGACTTTCGTTTGTAGATCTGTCATCCGTCAGACGGGGAGGTACAGAGATGGACAGGTAGATGAAGATGAGGATGAGAGAGAGAGAGAGAGAGAGATGAATGGATGGGTGGATGCATGGATGGATGGATGGATGGATGGATAGACAGATAGATAGGTAGGTAGATAGATAGAGAGATAGAGAGAGAGGGAGATAGAGCGAGAGGGAGAGATGGAGAGATGGATAGAAGGAGAGATGGAGGATAATAATTGGATAGAATGGTGGTTCGATACTTGGACAGACAGACAGACAGACAGACAGACAGGCAGGCAGACAGACAGACAGGCAGACAGACAGCGGGCTAGATCGGCGGATAAACAGTTCGGTCAAGTTGGATAGTTAGAGAATTTGACAGATAGACAGGCGGATAGCAAACTGCTTAGATAGATGGATATGATAGGTACATAGACAGCTGGCAAGCAAGGTAGGCAGACAGATGCTGGCTAGCTAGATAGATACATCTATAGGCAGATAAAAAGATAGTTGAATCAATAGTTAGGTAGATAAGGTAGATCGTGAGAAGGAAGATAGACGGACAGATAGATAATTACATGGATGGGGAGATGGATGGATGGATGGATGGATGGATGGATGGATGGATGGATGGATGGATAGAAAGAAGGACAAATAGACAGACAGATAGATAGATAGGTAAACAGATAGAAAAGTTGGTAGATCTGTAGATAGATAGGTAGACAGCACCCAGACCAACAGACAGCGAAACAAAAAGATTCTCGCGACCTGTCGCTCTCTCAGTGGATCGCTCTGTCCTGCATCTCAGCCCGCCTCCCTCTCCTATGGCTTTCGGAAACTTCGGCCCCTGCCTTCTGCAGTACTCCTGGTATCAACCCAGCAAAACAGTACAGCAGGGCAATTCGTTGCTTTCACAACAAGCATAACGTGAACATGCAGATCTGCTCCATTGGGTCACCAAGAGCCAGTTCAATACAGAACCAAGAAAGTAGATATGGTGACCGCAGTTTCTCTTCGTGGTGTGGCGCTGTCGTGGTTTTTTCCGGTCATCCGCCATTCACAGCAGGAAAATTACTTGCACTCTGAGAACCTTCCTCAACTGCGTCTACTACTGAGCGAGGAACAGGTGATCAAGACGATTTCAGCGGCATTCGTTTGCAACGTTGCAGGCTACCGATAGCCTTGTGTCAGGAGTTCAGACCCACAAGATGGAAATGTCATCTTGAATTCATGATTTAGCACAGGAAAACCCAAGGCACCGGGAGCTCAACCCTTTATCCAACCCAGACCAAGCGGGAGTTTGACCCGCGTCTGGATTCTTTGAGCAGTCCAGCAAGCAAAGCTCAATCTTTTCCTTGTACCATACCCTGTTTGGCATTGTGCCATGGCTGATGACAGCCCAGGGATGCCCAGGACATATTGCGAATCCGAGCAAAGCTTGGATGGGCAGATGGGATTTTGTCACTTGTGCGACGACATCGTTCTCCACAGCCAGGGAGTTTCTTATGTTCTCAGACCACTTTGATGCTCTATCAGCAGGAAGGCTGATTTTGTTGGTGACTCAGATCATGAATTGAGCTGTAGTGAGTCACTTGTTTGCGTCGACATTCATTTTGTTGTTTTTGGCTGATTGTTGATTGTTGTTTCTTCTGGTTCTTGTTGTTGCAGTTGTGGTTACGTTTGTTGTTTCAATGGTTGTCGACGTTGTTGTGGCTGTGATGGTGATGTGGTTCAAAGCGCCACTGAGATGTCATCGCTTGGCAGACCTTTGTGGCTGGTTAGGCCCGTGCAGGGCAATGACCTGCGCCTGTCCAAAAGGGACGAGCTTCCCTGACAGAATATTTCGTGCGATCGACTCTATGGATGGCCTGTCTCCAACAAGCTTCACAGTGTGCGTCTTGCTGCTTGATTCATCCCACTGCTATGGAAAAGAGCAACATAAACAGCTCCCAGAAGGGTTTCCATATGCACTCGACCCAACTTCATAGGTGTCCTGCTTGGCAAGGCGATGCTGAAGCAGATCTCTTGAGGCGAATGGGTGTGTGGGGAGACTGATTCGTTGAATTTGTTTACAGTTATATAGAAATAAGGAATGAACATCAGCACTTTGAGTCAGGCCACTGATCTTAGCAAACTGCAATGGATGAGAATAGCATGTTTTGCCACTTCAACGTGGTTCAACTAAACAGAACAACGACTCTGTTTTTTCCTGCTTCTGGTTTTATCAATTTTGAACAAACATGGAAGAGATTCTAAGATGATAGAGTTCAAACTGTTTTATTCTTTCTGGTAGAGTGTTGTTCTTCGCAGCAGAGATCTCTGAAGAAAACTGTGTTGTTCCGCAGCTCAGAAACGTTGGATCGCTGCGCTCGAGGGCTCCCAAGCTGGGCGCCCCGTCCATGAGTCCATGGCACAGAGAAATTTCTCAAAGTTTTGGGGAGAGCGAATCGTTTGTGCGCCAACGTCTGAGAGCGAATCGTTTGTGCTCCAAGTTGAGTAGTTTGAGTCCAGCTTAAATCAGAGATACCTCTTGTCACAGCAAAGTGGTTGCCTCTGCTCAACCAGCCTTCCAGGATCTCCACGGTTTAGATATCATATGCACAAATATATATTTACTTAACTAGCATATCTTAGTTTCCTTTACTATGACATAACTAATCTATATATATATATATGTATATACATATGTATCAGTATATACGTTATTGTGTTTGATGTATAAATAGATTTGTAGGCCACAATTGCATACAGCAGAATTTAGTAGGTTATGATTCAAGAGGCTACAATCGAACAGATTGAATAGGCCACACAATCAAACAGCACACGGAGAGGGCATTTTTGAAGAAGGCAAATATAATGCATAACCACGGATTTCTTGAATAGACTGCATCAAGGCCACAATCAAATAAGATATTTCAAAGTAGCTTAATGAAGGGGCACAATGAAAAACAAAGCCAAATGGGCCACAACAGAGGGCAGTGTGAAATAACGCATCACAAAATAGATATAATTAAGTAGGGGGCAACTAGGCTATGTTGAAATAGGCACAAGAAATAGTCCAAATATAGGGAATAAGTACATAAATTTAAAGTAAATCAAAATATACAAATATGGTTAGTAGGGAGGCCAGTATACATCTATATATATACATATATATATATATATCTATGTTGTATATATCGTGTTTTTTGCATGAATTGATTCGTATGTTTCTGCCATCCAGCTTGTGCAGAATATTTTCTTGGCGCTTGAAGCGAGGCCACCGAGACTCTGCTTGGCGACCGCTTCGCTGCGCTTCAGGGAAGGGATCCCAGGAGACTGCCAAGCTGGACGGACTGCTTAATGAGCAACCTGGGAGATCAACTGAAAAGGATGTCCGTTTACAAAGTCACCCATCCTAAAGGATGTACGCTGAAGAGAATCGTCAAACCACCGATTTTTTCATCACACGATGTGGGTCCTAGACGTACAGGAGATCAAAGATCTCAGTCGGCTCCAAGACTCAAACAAATCATCCAAAGGAATTCACTTCTCTTCGTGGAGAGCGAAGGGACAATGCGTTCGGCCGAGGCACCAGATCTGACAAGTACGGAGAAGTCTTCATCAGTTTTCCCGATCTGGAGAAGGCCTTGTCACCAAAGGGTGGTTTTTTCATGGCATTTTTTTTGTTGATTCTGCTTAGGAGTGACTTGTTATGGAGGCAGTTCTCTGCCTGGACAAGTTGTAGGTCATTTGCAGAGAGCGCACGAGGCTGATGGATCACACGCCTCACTCCAGCCCTACAGAAGTCGCTTGCGCGGGCTGCAGGGTTGGTTTCCCATGCGGAAGTAATTGGGAAGCATTGGAAGGGAACAGCATGTTCGGACAGCAGCTTACTTTTCAAGCATGCAGGACTTCTCAGAATGATGCAGTTCAGGAGTGGGTGAAATGCAGCGATTGGTTGGTGGCGTTGCACATCGGTGAACCATGTTGAACCATTCCGTGAGTAAGTGGGTCTGACACGATAAGTATTGACAAATCAGAAATCCTGGTCTCAACCAGCATCGTGGGATGACGCCACGGTTTTGAGCAGCAGCTCAAGCAAAATCCATCCCTGTTTTGTGTGGGTTATTGGAATTCCCTAGGGAGAAATATGATCAAATATGATCAAATAACAAAAAACATGTGTCCAGAAATGGTTTGTCCCAAACTGGTGAACTCCCAACGCAATGTGTTTGTCGCATGGTGTCCCTGCAACTGACCAGACAGCGAAACTGCTGCTGCGGCTAAGAGCTCCCTGGCACACGATCAGCTGGGTCTAACGAGCAGCTGTGGGTCGAACTGATGGGTGTAGGTTGGTCGCTCAAAATGACCAAGTTCTGCTTCCCAACTCAACCTTGCGCACATGACAGGGTGAGAAAAAAACAGCTGTTTCTCCCGCAGATGTTGGAACTTGACCGTACGTGGAGTATTTGGTCACTGCTTGCTGTTGTTTGTTTTTTTTGTAAATCCTCACGATGAAGGATTTCTTTCGAAGAAGCCAACCCAAAGGGAGTATGCAACGTTTTCACCAAAGTCCGCTGCTTGCCCTGTATTTGGCTCAGTGATCCTCTTTCAGTTTGAACGTCTTCGATTCCTTCAGCCTTTGGCATGTCCGCAATCTTGACATTGCTTCTTACATGCGCTACACATGTGCATGCCAAGCATTTGCTCTTGATCGGAGAGACTGGCGCAGGGAAAAGCACCTTGGGGAATTTCATCCTCGGCAGAGATGCGTTCAAAGTGGGGCATGACTTGACCTGCACCACTCGAAGCCAGACAGAGCTTGGCAAACTCTTCCAAGGTGAGATGGATGTCATGGTTGCGGACACCGGTGGTTTGGGTCAGAGGGTCGGGACGAGACCTTTGTGAAGGACGTGGCTGACCATGTGAGGTCTCATCAAGGGTTCGATGGGATCCTCTACGTGTTGGTACGCCTGTGTACCGCGGATCACAAAAGGAGCACAGAATTCCATGCTGGAGATGTTGCACACCTTGGCCGACGACGGCAGTCGTGCAAAGCTTTGGCGGCACTTTGGGATTGTGCTCACACAGTGCGCCGGGTATCATCCAGTGTACACAGCCCAACTGCCGAATGAATTGCGTAAGCGGTTTGAAGAGCTAGACTTTGATGTTCCGATCTTTTGGTTTGTTCAAGGTGAAAGCATATCTGATAAAGTCTTCAGTGCCATGGGCAACCTTCGGCGCACAGATTTTCAAAGTCAACTAGGCTCCTGGGTGAAGAGCTTGCCGGGTCGTTTCAGAACGCCAACTGAAACCAAAAGAGAGGAACTGAAACGGCTCCAAATTTGAGGAGAACGGAATGCGAGAGCTGGAGCAAAAGCGGCGCAGGTTCTCGAAAGCCGAAATCGACACCTTGAGTCCGAGCAGAGCT
>VSDK01014577.1:0-21902 GCA_009767595.1 Symbiodinium kawagutii | reverse complement strand
GACGCTCACGCGTTCACCACGTTCATCCCGCCTCCAAGGCATGGAAGATGGAGCCGATGCGCTTCATTTGCGGGTAGAGATGCTCCCAGATCCTGAGGCCACGGGGGCGTTTCCACCTCGCATCAAACTTCGCATCTGGATGACCCCCTTGGAGAGACCTGTTTGGCAAGTTTGGAGATGCTGAAGGTGGTAAGGTGGACTAGATTGGGTATAGGTTGGGTATAGATTGGGTATGACATGTATATATATATATGTATATATTTATTTATTTATTTATATACATATATAGATTGTACATACCATTGAAGCTTCATGGTCGCTGGAGAATCAGTCACCACGATGAGGGCCCTGCGCCTCCCATAGAGTTTCCACCGAGCTACGATGTCATAACTGCTGATTTGTTGCAATGACAGGCAAATGCCAGTGATCTCTTCTGGTTGTTGATATTGATCAGCTACAAATCATCATTTGTTACTTCATGATAACTACCAAATGAGACCAACTTAAGATGCTACCAATGAAACCACCTTGGTGCTGCCCAGTCATACCATGGCTGTCGGCGCACCCACGTCACCACGGCCACCTCCTTCCATCTCCCACTTGGCTTCCAGGCATCTCCAGGACAGGAACCTTCTGAGGATCCAAAACGTCGTCGAAGGGCTTGCCCTAGAGCTACGGTCCCGGCGGTCCGCAACGGTGATGCGTTAGCTGCGCTTGGATGTGTGAAGCTTGGTGGTTCTCGTGGTTGGTGGGAACCAGTCTTTAAAGGTGCATGGAACTTAGGGTTATGCAGCTATGCAAGTTACTTGACTTTATGTTCTTTAGATACTTACAAAATGATATGTTTTCTGTAATTATAGTGGTTCTTGGATACTATTGGTGGGTTTCAATGATTCAAGAACGGTGGTGGTCGATCATGCTTCATGCAACCCTGGTTGTTTCCCTGGGGTGACACCCTGACAGTTGGGCTGTTGAGCAAGTTGGTTACAGAGTTGCTATGTGGGGCATTCTAAAGCTAAGTGATTCTCCCACTTGGCAACTACGTAACCACCTTGCTCAACAGGACAGCCCAACTATTGGTATCACTTAGTGGGATAGTCATTGAAGATACTCTTTCACGCTGTTTGGCATTAGACTTTGCAGCGACTTTCAGCCAACGATGAACAAGCTATCTGTGCATAGAATCAATATCTCGGAGGTAGTCATTATATGTGAACCAGCTATCAGTCTTTACAGTACCTGCACATTCCCTCAACTATAGACCTGAAAGGATCAAGCAATAAATTGTCTGATTCGTCTGACTTGCATGCTTCCTTGGCTATGCACCTATGTCTTGCTGGTTACACATGTATACTGTATGTCTATAATTTGAAGAACTGAATGATTTTTGTGGCACAAAACAGGTGATACCTCGAGTGGTGCGCCCAGGTGCGGCGGGGTAGCTAAGTTGATTCATTTCTAGCAGCAACTTCCAACGCTCTCAGATATGGCTGTGGGTCAAAACCCCGTACCCCTGGTTCCCCATCATTAACCATCATTTTGCCTTATTATTGTTGGTTATTAACTCCCATTATTGGTTAGTTGATATTGACCCATAGCCATATCAAATACCGTAGAGTGTGAAAGAAATGGCGCATCTTTACCAGCACTGCTGCAACTTCAAAGCTGGCGCAAACCTCAGCAAATGATCACCGGCTGTTCGGAATGAACAGCCGGGATCATTCCTAGGTGTCCATATGGCTCTGAGAAAATCACGTAAAAGGGTTCATATCCAAGAAAGCGGATTGAATGGGTACTGTACCGCTGTTGGGATGTGCAGTACTAAAAATTATTGGGTTGAACGATATGATCAACAAAAATGCCAAAGCCACTGCCAGTTCTGTTACAAAACATGATGAACTGGCCGCGGATCCCAAGCTTCGGCACTACGAAAATATGAAACCAAACATCAACCATCAAGTATCAACCGTCTAGCAACCACCAAACATCAACCATCAAGTTTTGGGATGTATTGACGTAGCAACCATCAATTAGCAATAGGTATCAACCCCATCAAGTAGCAACCACCATCAAGTTGTTACTACCAACGTTGTTACTACCAACTATCAAGTACCAACCATCAGTTGTTACTACTCAACCATCAAGCAGCAACCACCAAACATCGACCCCACTGATCATCACCAACGTCCGCCCGGCGCCTGGGAAGCACCCGACAAATGCCAGCCCTCCGCATCCACAGATCCTGGTGAGCACTGGTGTCCACCAGCCAGTGTCTGCCATGGTGTCCACCATGGCCAATGGGTGGTGGTAGACGTTGGCTCATGATGCTTAATGATTATGGTTGATGGTTTTACACCTTTACAGGTACACACTGACACATTGGCAAATAATCAATCAATGTCTACTGTACTATTTACATTGGCCAATGATGGTCATACACTTAGACATTGGTAAATCATGGGGCAAATGGTGGCCACCATGGTGGCAAGGTGATTCGTGGTGAACCAGCACCACATGAAGCTTCTTGATCATGATCACAAGCGAACCAGCAGCTAACCCTTCAAACAACCATCAGAAACGAACCATCAACAACCAATGATGCTTTCAAAACCTCTGCGCCAATTTGATGTTCATCATGGTAAATAATGGTTAACCGCCACTGCCTATGAATTATTTAACCACTGTGTCTGGGCTAGTTCTCTCAGTGTCGAGCTCTCCACCTTGCTCGTTGCCACAGGATGATTCGCCGCAGGGTTCATCTGTGCACACCTTGAGATTGGCAAGAATAATCTGAACTGAATCTAACATGCAATGAGAACTAATTCTGTTGGTTATCAACAAATGCTGCAGTCAATACTTAATACATTTTGCGTATAGATATGTATATTTGAAACTGTTTGGACACATCAGAACTCTGTCAGCAACTTTGATCAACCATCGGGCTCTGCAACAGAAGATATGGTTAGTACTATCTCACCTCGCAAAATCGGTGGTTTCCCAGTCCCAAAAAAGGTGTGGAGCAAACGCACCAAATGCTGGGGAGATCAGAAAACTGGAAAGATTCTATAAGATTCGGCTCCACTGGTCGCACGCAAGGAAAAATGATCTCATGGGAAGGAAACATTGCTACAAGGGAAAAGGACAACGCAATGTATTTGCAAGCACCGAACCACAACGAAGGTAGCAGACGTTCAACTTGAAAAGAGGTCACCAGCAGCAAACGTTCGCACCAGCCACTGGACAGCGAATGGATGGATCAGCTACACAAAGCTACAACCAACGCCGCCAGCGGCGCCTGAGGTCTTGTGCAGGTACCAGGAGAAGGTCAAGAATGGATCAGACCTGGTCATTCAAAACGCATCACTGGTTGGTGTTTACACTTCGCGAATGGTTGGTGATGACAACCATGAACTACCCCTATCACAAACAACGACAATATCATCAGCATCATCATCAACAACAATAACTTATATTCCCTCGTCTTTTTGCTTCTTATCCCCTACAGCGAACCATTGATCAACCATGGCGGTTGCTCATCCGCGGTCCATTTTCCATTGAACTGGCCGCATCCCGCTGAGTCAAAACTGGCGCACTCGCCCCGCTGTGCTACCAGACAAGGCTTGCGGGTCGTACTGCCTCGGGGCGGCCATCGAAGAGCAACCCGATGTGGCACAGAGTGACCCCGCACAATGGAGAAAGGTACACAATACGGTGGTTTCTTAAAAACCTAAGTGATGGTGCCTAGTGATAATCATGGTAACCAATCGCTAGCCATGCAGTAAATGGTGGTTTCTTAGAATAGAGTACCCCAAAAATGGTGGTGTATCACTCTAAATGGTTTCGACTGGATGGTTATGGATGGTTTGGGGGTACCCCTATTTTGAGAAACACCCATATGGATATGTGTATAACCATCAACTAACCATAACCATTATATAACCACAACCATGAACCATCAACCATCACCACTAACCATTATTCACCAATGTGGTGGTTTCTTAAAGTTGTGAACCCCTAAAATGGTTGGTTAAGTACTATAAACGTTTAATCGACTGGATGATTTGGGGGTCCTCTATGACGAAAGAAACACCCAAATGGAGATTTAGTTACGGACTCATCATTTTCATCATATTCGTGAGTTTAACCTCATCTGCCAGCATTTCAGTGGATAGTCGTCCAAGTCTTTTCATAATTCCACAATCGCATAATCTTGGTGGCTTATAGATCCCTTGCTAAAAATATATTTTTAGTGTTTTTTTGGTAAATCAATCATATCCCAAAAACACTAAAAACCTAAGTTAGTGGGTATAAGCCATCCAGTAATTCCTTCCGATGGTGATGGTGCTTGCTTTCACGTTTCGGTTTCCTGGAGGCGGCCGATCAACTTTGATGCGAGGATTGGAATTTGACGACGGCTTGTGGCAAACCATTGCTAATCGTTACGAGTTTAATTATCATCATTGGTAATGGCTACTTACAACCATTAGGAACCATCATTGGTAAATACTATTGTTAGCAATGATGGCTAATTACGAATGGTTGTGGGTTTTGATATGACAATGCTCAAGAACTGATAGTGATGGCAAATAAAGCTCAATAGTGGTTGCTCATGGTAAATGATGATTAGGAAGGATTGAGAATGGTTATATAGTAATGGCTGATAATGGTTGCAGCAATGATGATGGAGAATAGTTGATTCGGAATGTGACCACGATCAAGCCAAATCAGCTTTCACACATCTGGCCACTAAGCTTTGAGAAATGAATTCATATAAAACCGTTGGGTCATCCCTTGTTGCAGGGGATGATTCGTCTCCACTTTTTGCTGATAGGTCATGATGATACCCAACTCCTAGCTACCAGAAATTGAAATAAATATATTGTCTTTTTCTATTTCTTTCGGGTGTATCATAAGGCTCAAACTCCCATCATCACATAATATCTTTGTGGGTACAAGCTCTGGTGGGAGTCAGATTGCGTGACTGCGACTAACACACTTGGTCCTGGTTAGCTGTGGAGTGACTGAAAGATCAAGTGTCATGTTCAAGGCACTATCAACCGTTGTTTTCCCTAAAGATTTGTTGGTTATTATCCCGTATGAAATTGGTTGGTCAACTGCTTGACCCAGCTCGCCAGTGGTCATGTTTGCCCGCCACCAGCTTCAGATGCAACGACTTTTCTCTGCGAAATGCGCTGCTGCAGCACGTCGTTTTCTTCTAAGACATGGCGGATCCTGGGGCCCACGGCGCGACGACTGGAGTTTGGTGAGCCCTGAGCATGGCAACGATGATCAGCAACCGTGGAAGGCTTGAGGCTACGAACCACGTTCTAAAACTGGAACTGTGAAACGTACTCAGGTGAACTAACATGGCAATGGAAAATCTACCATAAATGGATGTTTTCCCAGGGGGGTCCGAAGAAAGTGGTGGATTTACCACTGCCATGTTAGTTTACCAGAGGGTATCCTCATCGAAACCAAGTTGCGTGATGTGTGGATTTCCTACTCACCGGGTAGTTCGGTTCATTTTCTTGGTGCGTGATGCGTAATCATCACTAACCATGCTGAATCTAAACCATTTTTCGGATGCTGAATCGTCACCATGTTTTCTTGGAATATCACTGACCATCATCGCTAACCATGCTTGATCATCACCATTATTTCTTAATTAGTCTAAGCATGCTGATCCAATTGAAACCAACACAATCTAACAAATTCTCCAATCATAACTTTTGAAAATTGGAAAGAAGCAGTCAAGCGAAGCTTCTGAACCGTTCCAAATCTGTACATTATAACAAATTACCACTACTTATGGTTAGTTGGTCAGGTCAATATTGGAGAATTAGTTGCAACTCTTATGTCAATGTTAATCCTACCACTAACTGGTTGGTGGTTTCAACCCCTAGGAAAAATATTAGTCAACCAACCCATTGTTAATGAACAATAGGGAAAATAAGCAAAATGTTTGAAACCACTAACCAGCTAATCTAACAAATTCTCCGAGCCAGTCGGTTAGATCCCCAGTGTTGACCCGACGCCAACTGCCACCAGTTACTGCGCTCGGCAGATCTTCAGTTCGAAGTCCATCTGGCTGAGCTCGGCGGGCGGCCCTGGTGGCCGCCAAAGGATGGTGCAAGGATGGGGGTTCATGGTGGGTTTATGTAATGAATAGTGATGGTTTAATGATGATCTATGGCTTAATCATTATGGTGGGTTTGTATGGTTCGTATGGTTTATATGGTTTATATGGTTTATATAATGATGGTTTCGTGATGGTTTCTATGGTTTATATAATGAATAAGGATGGTTTAATGATGATTGTTGATAGTTCATATACTGATGGTTTACATAATGATGGTTTTATGATGTTGTGTGGTTTATTAATCTACATAATGACGAATTATTTAGGTTTATATCACGATGGTTTCATGATGGTTTATGTAATCATGGTTTCATGGTGGTTCATATACTGATTCGTCAATGATTGTCCAATGATGGTTCACTGATCGTATAATGATGGCAAATATAATAGGGACCTGGATCATCTTGCAACATAACTCGACATGGATCCGTTCGAAACATAGAAAAGATCCATTTCTCAACAACAAACGGGAGCAAGGGTCTTGGGGTTTAGGGAGGCTTAGGGATTTGTTGGATTGAAACCGCGTAAGATCCAGCGCTTCAAGACTATATATAGTCTTTAATCATGTGTTTCACAACAAACCGGGTTCAACTCAGAATAATGAATAACGGTTGAAAAAGATTTGTAAATAATGGTTGGCTAGTGACGTTAAAAATGGGAAATAATGCGCTTTACTGATGGTTAATATCAGTTCATAGATGCTGGTACCACCAAGTCTAATTCTCTCATAGGTAACTACCATAACAATTAACTTCTCAAGATGAATGATGTTCAACTCATAACTTGGCGAAATTAGACTTGGAATAGCCAGTTCAATGATAGTTGCCTTCCAAAATTCTCACATAGATAACTGGTTGGTGGTTTCAACCCCTATGAAACATATCAGTCAACCAACCATTTGTTGATCACTAGGGAAAATATAGAATGTTCCAAACCACCAACCAAATAACTTACCATTCTGGATCAAATCTTGGAAAAATGTCAGCAAGGCCCCCGCAGCCCAACGCGTTTGATCCACGACAATTGTCATGGTGAGCGTGTCATGCCGGAATATGACCTGAGTAGTGAACATTTGGGTGTTTCTCAAGCCATAGAGAACCCCAAAAATGGTTGGTTTATTACTGGAAATGGTTAAGAAAGGATGATTTGGGCTTATCCCTATTGTCAGAAACCACGATTTGGAAATGGCCTTGCATTCCTCTCCGCGATGTGCCTTTCTTGTAAGTGAGCATTCACCACCGTGAACTAGAGGTTGCAGCCTTGCTAAAAGGAGGGTTGATAAGCCTCATTCAATATCATTTATCATTCTCATCTACTACTCGCCAATTTCAATTATTGTTCAATGTTGTCTACATTTGTCTACTTTTCTTAGAAAATTCAAGCATGGTCAACTGCTTTCAATCATATGGTGGTTTCTCAAAGTAGGGGTACCCCCAAATCATCCAATGGCAATCATTTTTGGTCATTGATCAACCATCCATTTTGAGGGGTCACAATTTTTAGCAACCACCATAAAGAAGGTGTTAAACCATAAGCTTGTTGCTAATGGTCCCCTATCATTAACCATTTATGAGTAGTTATAACCCCCAGAAACCACCCAAGCTTCTTTGGTTCGTATCTCCCCTACTAGATTCATGATTAGGCTATGGGTCAAAACCCTGTACCCCTAGTTCCCCTATCATTAACCATTGTTTTCCTTCTATTTTTGTTGGTTACTATCCCCCATAAAATTGGTTGGTTAACTGCTTGACCCATAGCCATATAGTTGGTATATATCCCCTATAGTTGTTAGTTATCATCCTCTATTATCAACCATTCACCAGCCATAAGATTATTATCCCTTATGCTGAACCATCACAAGCCCCGTTATTACCCCTGGAAAACCCCCGCCGGCTGTGACTCCATCCACCTTGCAGCGCGGCTTGGAGCAGCGCTGCTTGGCTGTGCGCATCGGCTCTGGCCTGGTGAGCTGGCGGTCCGCTGATGTGCACGGTTGGGCGGCGTGGCGGACAAAGTGGCTCGAGATGGTGAACAGCCATGAACCAGCAAGCACCCACCCAAAAAAATCGTGATTCGCAATAGTCGGTTTCTCCATTTTGATTATGCCTGGCTATATGTTTTTGGGGATGGATAGATGGTGGATGTTAGCAAAAGTGTTCAGCTGTCAAACCGCATTGATGAAACAAACGACAAATCTGACCACATCTGATCTCGACTTCATTCATAATTCATAACTGCTGTGTCACATGCCTCTAATCATGTCTGACCAGTTCTTCTGCCTTCAGGTATGTATCTGCCTATGTTTCCATCTACACGTCTGAAACAGTTGTTTGTGCAACTCCCATCTCTATACACAGAAAGATGTTGAGTTAAGTACAAACAATCGAATTTGCACATATATGGAGACATTGTTATACATTCAATTACTTAATCATCGACATCACTACATATTATACGTACATGCACACACACACACATTTGCACCTATGGACAAGGACATATAAGATATATAAGCACCAGAATCTATTTGGTACGTCCCCTAATTGACGGGTGTTCCTGATTCGTTTTCCAACGCAGCAGCTTTATTACAAGCAGTCGCCTGGGTACACGTCTAGACACCAGACTTGTTTGAACTCGTTTTGGAACTCGTTTTGGGACTCGTTCTGGGTCAACTATTACATGAAAAGCCTAAGTTGGCCTCGAGATGTTCCTATCGTCGTTTTACTCGGTAAATCAGTGCTGCTTTGATCGTGTCTAAATACAAGCTGTCACTCATATACAACACATGCATGATTGCATATGCACAAAGGCAAAGATGTGTGTCCTAGATGTCGTATCTAATGCACTTCGTGTGATTGAGTGATTACAAATTTCACATACTTGGTATGGATATACAGTCTCTGTATGCAATAATTGGGCATTCAAAAATTCATTGCCTTAGTGGCGTACAGAATCTATCAGAATTAAACCGGCCATCAAACTCATAAGCCAGTTGAACAGATCATGGTGATAAATCACAACTTCCGGGTGCTGTCATTTGAAAACACAAGAACCAACAGCAACTGTTTAAGGCCCTATAATCGATCAAACAAAATAATCTACAAAAAACGATCAAAAAAAGCACGTTTGTTTAAATCCAACTCGACCGCAGGTCTGCATCAAATGTGTTGGCCACGGCGGATGGTTTCCAAGAGGCAACCCTGCGCCTAACTGGCACACAGCTTGTGAGAACCCCGAGTGATCACAAACAAACAATGATTCTTGGTCTATACAGTGTTTGTTTCCATTTGTTTCCTCCCTTACTGTCGGCCTCTTTGGCAGTCCTTTCGCACTATACCCCTTCAGTTCGCACGTTTGAGATCGCCATCTCCCAACGTCCATGCCTGCCGCTGCCTGGCAATGCTTTGGCTTAAAGTTGCATTCTCGGCCACTTGCTCCTGTTCAGATGTTGACCCGGAGTAGGTGGTGCATCCTGCAGGAAATAGAACATTCAACTGGGGTATTAGACTTAGATACAACTCACCTAGCCAACAGGCTTTGCAATGAAAACCTGCCTCGGGAAAGTTCGGATGATAACGTGCTCCAACCACGCGGCCAAATGGTTTGCTGCTTGTGCCACGCGCCGCCACGCGGCCACTTAGCCAACAACTATCCATGGTGTATGCTTCTATTGGTAGAATGGTAGACTGGTGCAATTACACCATCTGTCTCGATAATCAATCTTTACAAGATCCAACAGTAGAGATGCATCACCATCAACCAACCAACAACCAACAACCAACCAACAACCAACCACCAACAACCAACCAACAACCAATCACCAACCACCAGCCACGAGCAAAGCACTTGCTGGTGATCTCCGCTGTCCTGACACTTCTCTCTGAGCACCAGCACCTCGCCCTTTAGCCTGCGCTTGTGGTTGATACGCCGCTACGCGAAGAAACAACGATCGTCGCGGCTAGATGATAATCACAGTCATCAATAATCCATGTATAACCAAGTCGGATCATCAAACAAAGCTTGTTGGATCATCTTGCCTGAGTTTGCTGAGGACTCCGGGAAATTAATGGATTTTCGGCTGAACAAATACTCTTCAATGCGGTGTCCAGCTTTCATATACCCACTTATCCCCACGTGTTACCCCGAGCTATCCATTCTTGACACAGAAAACCACCCTGGTGGGGTACACCATTTCCATTCTAACCCATTTGTTGATCACTGGCCGTCGGCATGACTCGGGCGGTCACCCGGGCGCATGATGGTGCATTGAATGATCCATCATTGGTTGATAGTCATGTAGAAGGGTGGGTCAGTGGAGGTGGTACCTACGTAACGAGCAGCAATAAGAAGCTCCTTAAGAGGTTGATGATGGCTGCTAGTGCACCAATAGTTACAAAACATTGCGCCTTTGTACGAACCTTAGTTGGTGTTTTCGTATGCAATCAACTGTTGATGGTGCTTACTAACAAGGAAAACTTAATGAACCAACAATGGCCAATGACAGTCACCATCACATTTTATTGGTGTAGAGTACAGAAATCAACAGTAACAGGGCTTAAGAGAGCAAGCAAAAATACCTAGTCCATACCAAACCTAGTCCTTCGCGATTCACCAGGGGCATCGCGAAGCCCTTCTTGCAGCTTGCTGGGTCCCTGGCGCATCTCCCCAAGGTGGCGGGTTGGATGCTGGATCTCACCACCGGTAGACCTCGATTGTTGGGGCATATTCCAACCACAGTTCACCAACAACCATGAAATGGCAGTGGGTCAGTTCACCCTTAGTCCCCCTGCTTCCCCATCATTAACTATTGTTTTCCCTATTATTGTCTGGTTATTATCCCCTATTTTTAATGGTTATAGAATATTGACCCACAGCCAAATTGGTTTGCCACATTACCCTCTCAGTAGAAACCGCTCCCAAGCACCAACCAGTAGGGATGGATCTTCTCGCGCAGTGCCTCGCATTCTCTGCTTGAATGGCCTGCGGCCATGTCCATCCCATAATGACAGGAACATGGCTAGTGATGGTTCATGGTGGTAGGTCAATGGTGGCTGATGATGGTGAAACATATGATCATGGTTCGTGATAGATGTTGGTCGACAATGGTGGATGATGGTTCCACATTGTTGTACTTAAAACAATGGATGACAATGGTCAGTGGTGGATCATAGGATATGATGGGTTCAGAGCCAACGAAGATTCATGGTGGATGCACAATTTGTGGTTCAAAATGAGTCACAAGCTGAAACAAGCAAGCCAGCTGTCTACCATGACTCCAAAGCAATGTAATTGGACAGTTGCGTTTGTACCTTCATGGTGTTTTCCAAACTTATTTTTTGATCTGCAAACCTGCAAGCCTAGTGATTGTGCAGCGTTATTGTAAGCCCCTGCTCGAAAATCGATCAATAACAGCGCTAAGATCAGCAATGATTAAGAAAACAAAGTTGTTGGTCATGTATGAACTCTTGATTGTTGCCTCCACTGTGGATGGCCGTGGGTTAAACCTGTGGCTGCAGCCAATGCTTACTGCTTGACGATGCAACCGAAGATGATTGCTTAATTGTCCGTCTTGTGTGGCTGAAAAAGGCCATGCAAAAACTCTAAACCCACCTGTTAAAAAAGGATGATTGTCTCTATTGGGTGTACAAACATCATATAACTATCATTGTTAGGGGTTGAAACCACCAATAATGGCTAATAATAGGGATAATCACCAACAATAATGGTTAAACAATCGCTATATGGACGGCATCCGGGGGTTTCTCAAATAAAGGACCCCACAAAATGGTTGATTTCTTAAATGATATTTTGGATGATTTGGGGGCACCCCTATTTTGAGAAACCACCATAGCATAATGTAACCATCCTGGAGTAGATCAAGTATCCCCATGTTCAATTGGTAAACTGTAAACCATTGACCTTTTGGGTTGGTCCAATTTGATCTTCGATCTACTCCAAGATTGATGATTGTTAGTTGATTGAAAAACAAATCATAAGTATTCTGGGATTACTCCCTGGGAAACTAATCTGGAAGTGGAATATCCACCATCTATACTAGATTTGCTTATTGAAAATGGTGATTTTTAACCTCCAAGCTTGTCTACCAGAGGGTAATCACCGTGAAAATCATCTCCATCACCCAAGTATTCTGGGTCGTCATGCGCTGGGTCAATCCTGTTCGTGGTTGATTTTTCTTCTATACCTAGTTGAAATTTACTGGTGAATAGCAGGAACGAACGTACACCACTGTAACTGATCATACGACATCAACAACTGAAACAACCACAACCCAATCGCTTTGTGAGTTCATGGTGGCTGGTCTTTGTTGCTTTTGATGCGTTTTGTGAGCAAAAAAACTGAGGAATGCTCCCAAGTCTTCAAGCACGATCAAACTATCAACCCCTAGCTTGTAACTAGTGGGAGATCCCTATGTATATGGCATTTACCATGATACACCAGCATGTACATCTGAATACACAACGTCCATAACATCTATACTGTGCACGTTGCAAAAATTTAAACATACATACATGGCATAAACGATTCTCATAACAACCAACAGCCAATAAGAACCATATACAGCAACATTCTTACTGCTGATGTGAAAGCGCAGATCCCATGTTGGTTGCCATCGCCTCGAGATTTTTTCTCTGCTTCTCAAGTCCCTGCCTGCGCAACAAAGCACCAGACAGGTCCAGGCGCTTTTGGAACCGCAAGGTACCCCCTGATCTAGCAAAACTGGGTGGATGGTTTACCAACGCTCATTGATTTCCCAATGTTTTCTTGAAAGCTGCGTGAAAGTTTTCCCATATTTTCACATTGCTATGTTGAATCACCAGAATGCAGGCATGACATTTAGAAATCAAAAAACGCACCCCTTGCGCGCAAGCAAAGAAGGGAGCGCGGTCAGTTGCGCACCCGAGCATTGGGTCACTTGAGCGCTCAGGCATTTCGGAGACAGCAAATGGAGGACCTTTCAAACTATATTCATGCCACGCGCCGGCGCCAACCATCCCAGACAAAAAATGGGGACAAGGACAACGGGACAGGGGGACAAGGCACGCGTAGACGGGCACAGAAACCCCTTCAAATTTTGAGGCTGGGGAACAAAAAAACATGGCAAGTGATGTATGTGAAGGATCGAAGCTCAATAAGTCCAATAAACCCCCGCCCGCCGACGACTACATTGCCCACTGAGTCTACTCAACCAACACATAGACTGCTCACACACCGAGTAAATGCAAAGGCATAAGGTGAAATGAGATGATATGATTTTTTGGTTACAAAGTCATCTGGGAAATTCTTAGACGGCTGAACTCTCAACACCAAGAAATGCAGTGGCGGCTGACGGCTTCAGTTGATGAGAAACACTGGGATTAGAACAGCTTGGTCAACAGTTCAAACAATTCGTAGCAGGTACACAGATTGGCGTCCCAATCTGCTTCACCAGATCAAGTGGGCGTCTTCGTTGGTAGCGGTCCCAAGTGATCTGCCGCTACCCCCTGTTTTTTTGTTTATGTGAGGTGAAGCCCCTCGAAACGGGGTGTGACACACACAAGGAGCCCAGGTGGGCAATAAGCATGAAATGCGTCCAGTCGTTTCGTTGACTGTAACTCAGACATGTAGGCTCATATGCCATCCACAGGTCTTATATATTTCGATATATAACCTGATACATCAACGCTCAGAACAAAACATGGATAGACAGCAAGGCAAAATTGACAAATGACAAGTCAGCTCAAGATAAGATGACCGGTATGTAGTGATACATCAACACGAACCAAACACGACAAGCATATACACTAGCAGCTTCGGCTCTGATAGACAGGTTTGCTAACACACAGGCAGCCTGAGTCCAGGCATGCTTTGTTGTTGCTGAGGCCATGACTGGTGAAGAGGACTGGAGAGGATTGGAGCATGAGCAGGGAATGCCACGGACGGCAAGGAGAAGTAAAGTGGAAGCCCGTGGAAGCCACTGTAAGAAGCCAAAGTAAGCTATGTAGAAGCCAGGAAGACCAAAAGGTAGCCGTAGTGAAGCGACGTGGAAACAAGGAAGCAAAAGGACGGAAGAAGGCAGTGAAGCCAACGTGTAAAAAAGTGATGTGACATGTAGCAAGAGTGAAAATGCAATGCAAGGTGAACATGGTGCTTGGTACATCGTAAGGCGTGGCTCTGGCCACTTTTCACTGTTTGCTTGGTTCCGGTCACTCTCCAGTCATCACGCAGCACAGCGCTCCCTTGAGCGAGAGGCAGCAAGAGAAGGTAATGAACATAGAGGGGGGAGACTGCGCAGCAAAGGAAAGAGAAAAACAGAGCAAGGAAACAAGCAACAAACACCAACCCGGCGGGGCGGAGAAAGCACAACAGAGAAAAAGGGGGCAGAGCCCAAGCCCACAAACCACCACAGCAGGCAACAAGGAAGCAAACGACATCAACCAAAACCAGCCAACCAGCACCCAGGGGAAGGTGATTAAACAAATGAAACTGGTGGAACTTGTTGGGATGACTCTGGAAATTCTGGAAAAACTGACCATGAGAGCACGTAACTGCCGTGATCATGGGTAACCATGAGAGCACATAACTGCTGTGATCATGGTGTCTGGTAATCCTGGGCTGTAATGAGTTGATTGCACTGCATGGTTGAACCTGGGCATACATTCAAATCTGCAAAGGTAGAAACCTGTGTCAGGGCTCGGAAATGTGGCGATACACATTGACATGGCGGCGAGTCCGCCAAAATCTGCAGCAACTGGTTTGAACTGATTTCAGGTTCCCCATCCTCGAAAGGACAGTACACTCGGGCAACCTAGAAGGATAGGCCACGAGGAAAATCTCACACACTGAGTAAATGCAAAGGCATAAGGTGAAATGAGATGATATGATTTTTTGGTTACAAAGTCATCTGGGAAATTCTTAGACGGCTGAACTCTCAACACCAAGAAATGCAGCGGCGGCTGACGGCTTCAGTTGATGAGAAACACTGGGATTAGAACAGCTTGGTCAACAGTTCAAACAATTCGTAGCAGGTACACAGATTGGCGTCCCAATCTGCTTCACCAGATCAAGTGGGCGTCTTCGTTGGTAGCGGTCCCAAGTGATCTGCCGCTACCCCCTGCTTTTTTGTTTATGTGACGTGAAGCCCCTCGAAACGGGGTGTGACACACACACAGCGACAAACATTTGAAAGACCGCATTCATGAGGCGGCTATACCAACATTTCAAGGTGTCAAAATGTTCGTCGTTGATGGACTCTGTTTATCTGGTCAGTTTCCAAATATCCGATAAGGCCTGTTCGCCACAACAAAAATGGAACCAAAAGCGAAACCATCGGTGACCAATGGAGCTGCAGGAATGTTTGCACGGCTAACTTGGAGGGGTCTTCCGTTGGCCCATGCCATCCGAGCGCCCGTGGGCCCCCTGCTTATGTATGAAACATGGTGAACCAACGCTGGTAACACACACTAGCCTGGCAACTATGCCGACCCTTGAGATAAATCTCAAGCATAGCCAGCATGTCACCACTCTCCTCCCATGTGCTAGCCGGGCCAACCCGTGAGATAAAGCGTGGGTTCATTTGAGCGAGACGCAAACGAATCACTCATGTACTGGGTTCGTGCGATTTACATTTAGATCTCCTGGAACCGAGGGTGGCTCACACACACAGGCCTTTTCGCCAAAGTCCACTGGCTACTGCGCTGGTGTCCAAAATTGTCTATTCCAATATAGTTACTTCAACACTCGAGAGAACAAGCATGGATATATGGCACCTCAAAAGGTGACAGCACGGCACGCAGACTCAAAAATAAGATCACCGGTATTTCAAAAATACATCAACACGAACAACTCATGCATGGATATACACTGGCAACTTCGGTGAGGAAATGAAATAGCAACCGTCCGTCGCTTAAGTGCAGGATGACAATCTTCCATCCGAATATATAAACTATATAACCTGATATCTCAACAAGACTCACAACGACCAAAGCAAGGCGAGAATATATTCACATTCACTGTGTTCTGTGAGACTGATGTTACTGCTTTTGGCGCATGTTCTCCAGTACTCACAGAATTTCACGCAGAATCATGAATGATTCATAGGCTTGGTACACCCGATGCTCAATTGGCATACTTCCAGCGGCGTGGTACTGAATGTTCAACATTCTTGAAACTGGTTGTTTCACAGCCTGATCTTGACAGAATGTCCCTGGCTGTTGAGCCTTGCCAGAGGAGGTCGTGATTCAAGGGGTCTCACCATTCACAGTATAGTCAACCCAGATGCATTGATCCTGGAACCACTAGCTGCCAAACGCCCAAATGCGTCCCCATAAGGACCAGCCATCAGCTGTTACTACCATTACTCAAAGCTGAACTTCACTCGCCGGGCACTAACCCGGATCACGACAAAACCATGACGGAATCTGCCGCATTCATGAGTCGGCTATACCAACATTTCAGGGTGTCAAAATGCTCGCCCTTGATGGACTCTGTTTATCTGGTCAGTTTCCAAATATCCGATAAGGCCTGTTCGCCACAACAAAAATGGAACCAAAAGCGAAACCATCGGTGACCAATGGAGTTGCAGGAGTGTTTAACTTGGAGGGGTCTTCCGTGCCCGTGGGCCCCCTGCTTATGTATGAAACATGGTGAAACAACGCTGGTAACACACACTAGCCTGGCAACTACGCCGACCCTTGGGATAAATCCCAAGCGTAGCCAGCATGTCACCACTCTCCTCCCACGCGCTAGCCGGGCCAACTCTGAGATAAATCCCAGGCATAGCTGGCTGGCTGTTGATTTTTTGAACCGTTCCTGTATATTGGTCCATGTGAGAGAGACGCAAGCGAATGACTCATGTACTGGGTTCGTGCCGGTTACGGCGGCTCCATTCTCGAAGACGCGGCTGGCGCTGCCACTCAACTTTTGAAGCAAACACTGGCTGGCTTGTTGCCATTTGGTGTCTCAAGCACGCATTCTTCTTGAAGCAGGTCAGGGTTGGCTGCAGGATCTTCCTGCTCCATGGAATTTTCGAGGCAAAGTGTCCCGGGCCTTGACGGCCAACACTATCACTGTGGCCCAGCTTGGCCATGCACACAATGTCGGGGTAGCTTCGGAGCAACCACTTCCCCAGGAACTTGTACAGGTCGACTTTCTTCACGAACTTCGACTCCTGCTGCTTCTCACCTTTGCCCTTCCCCTTGTTGCTCGTGCGACCGCCCATGGTCCGTCCCCGCGTCAAGGATTCACACCGCTTGAGAGTACGTTCACAGCTGCGAGAAGGTCCAACCAGGTTTCACGTTTACATTCTGTTGGAAGCAAAACAGGTGATCCATGGTAAGGCGTTCGAGCTATTTTTGACGGGTCAGTTGCTCCACCTGCGTCAAAAGTTTCGAAACATAAAAAAGCGACGGCGCCCCCCATGGCTTCTACCTAATTAGGCATGCCAAAAAGCAAGAAGTTGCAGGGAACGGTAGACAAGCGATATAAGAACGAAAGAGCCCCCCATGGCTCCTACCTGGTTAGGCGCGCCAAGACGCAAGACGAGGCAGGGAAGGGTGTACAAGCGATATAAACATGAAGGAGCCGCCCCGTGCTCCTACCTAGTCAAGCGTACCAGGAAGCAAGACATAGCAGGGACGGGTATACAAGCCATATCAGAATGCAGGGGCCGCCCATGGCTGCTAGCTTTTCAAAAAAAAAAAAAAAAAAGGGGGAAAAAAAAAAAAGCCATAAAAACATAAAGGAGCCTCCCATGGCTCCCAGCCTGTTACGTGCACCCAGACACAAGAAGAAGCAGAGAAGGGTATACAAGCCAGATAAACATGAAGGAGCCCCCCATGGCTCCTCCCTCGTTAGGCATGCCAAGAAGCAAGACGTAGCAGGGAACGAGACGTAGTCAGGAAAGGGTGTATAAGCCATACAAGAATGACGGACCCTCCCGTGGGTCCCACCTGGTCAGCCGTACCAAGAAGCAGAAAATAGGCAGGGAAGGGTGTATAAGCCAGACCAGAATCAAGGAGCCTCCCATCGCTCCTATATAATTGGTCCGCCGTACCAAGAAACAAGACGTGACAGGGAAGGGTCTACAAGCCATACAAGACTGAAGGCGCATGGAGTGAAGTCTCCCTGCGCTGGTGCAACTGGACCTGATGCTGTCACACCACGGGTGATCAAAACATGACACAAATGTCATCGGTTTTCATGCAAACCTGCCATGCTTGGCAAAATCCCTCCATAGCTGCGTGTGCAAAACTCCCGTTTTTTCTTTTGTCCATCGTAACTGGTCAATGTTGTTGTTCGGGGCACTGCTGTACTTGGAGACGCCGCCTGCTGTACGGAACGGACGGTGCCAAAGCACTCGCCTCATCTATAATGTCTGCAACTTCGAAGCAATATCACCCAATTATGTTTGAACATACGTTCCTTTTGCGCACAGACGAGAATAAGACGTGCTCGGTCACTTGCACACATCACAGGATTTTCCTGCAATCAAAAAAAATCGATCCACCCGCTGCGGCTTAAAATACACTGTTCCACATGGAGTAAAAACCTCCAGTACCGCGCAACGAGCGGGCTGAGTGTACGCCCTGCCCGCGCCCGCACGAAGACGATGGTGTGACCCCTCGCTTCATCGAAATCCATGCTCACATAGTACACCAAGTCCCGAACTAACCCAGCTGCCGGATTCCGGTTATCCAGCTGCTGCGCCAGTCCTCGCTGCTGCAACAGTTGTTGAAGCTGCGCAAGGCATCCCAGTGACACGCGGGGGTCGAAAAGCCCCACTAAGAAGCTGTGCAAGACCAGGGCAAACGGGAACCGCCGCACTTGCGCGTCAGTCTGGGTTGCGACGGTTCGTGTCTGCACTGCCGGCGCAGGTCGCCTCTTGGCCAAGCAAACTAACCCTGTGCAACTACATCTCTACATGCATTGACTTCTTTGCTTTGCTCTTCGCAACATGTTCGTTCTGTCGCTCACCTGTTCTCGCGCGCCATTCGCGCAGCCTCCCTCGGCACGACCTTTTCATTCCTACTCACACCATGCACGCTTGGAGGCTACTTGGCTAAGCTCTGCACGGGGAGTCGCGCTCGTCGCACCACGGAGATCTTCTTGGCGGCATTTCCACCTCGGGAAGCAACCTTCCTTCCATTTCCTCACATGCTGATGCGATCGTTGGCCTTGCAACCCAAAGTTACTGTCATTCTATCGGCGAGGCTGAAGACGAGCGATGAGCGAGGCTATAGGGATATTAATACAAGCAGAGACAAAGTATAGTACATATCTAATTGTATTTATCACCAAACCAATATATGGAAGGAACCAAACTTCGAGCGGCAGGCGCAGTGAGGAGGAAGTGCCACGAATGGGCAAGGAGTGGCATCAAATCATTCTTCCAGTGCGCTTGTCCGTGGTGACGGGGGGCTCTGCCTGCCAGACGACCTTGCACAAGACCTCGGTCCTCAAGGGGAAGAAAGACTCGGAGGCGAGGCTGACGACAAGCGGGGAGCCAAGCTATAGGGCTATTGATACAGGCAGAAACGAGGTATAGTACGTATCTAGTTATATCCATTACCAAACCAATATATGGAAGGAACCAAACTTCCAGCGGCAGGCGAAGCAAGGAGGAAGTGCCACGAAGGGGCAAGGAGTGACATCGAATCATTCTTCCAGTGCGCTTATCAGTGGTGACAGGTGGCTCTGCCTGCCAGACGACCTTGCACAAGACCTTGGTCCTCAAGGGGAAGAAAGACTCGGAGGCGAAGCTGAAGACACGTGGTGAGCGAGGTTATAGGGCTATTGATACAGGTAGAAACGAGGTATAATACATATCTAATTAAATCAATTACCAAACCAATATATAGAAGGAACCAAAATTCCAGCGGCAGGCGAAGCAAGGAAGAAGTGCCACGAACGGGCGGGGATCCAAGCGCTGTTCACGAGAGCTGGGAAACCCTTTCGGCTTTGTAGCCTGCTGCCCGCAAGCGCATTCGAATTTCTGTTTCTGTTAACCCTTCTTCTCGCAGCTATGTCTGCGACCAACGCACATCTCATACAAACATAGCAAGTGAGAGAGACACGAAACCGCTGCGGGAAAAGGCTGCGAACAAGGTCTACGTGTACAGACGCGTGCACCTAAAGTTTGTCAACATCTGTGTGGTTTGTCTCTTCCGTTGGTTTTCCGAGGCCTCACACACAACTGCAGGACTCAGGCCAGAGCTGATGTCAACGTGTGTCGATCAATCGAAACCTGGCTGAAAGAAGCGAATTGACTTCGTCGTCCGTTTTTTGTTGCCGCGCCTGTTTAGCCAAGATAGCACTGATGGAGGAAGCTCGTGCGTAGAAGTCTGTCCTCTTGTTGGGGTGGTTGTGCTACTTGTGCTGCTTCTGTTCGTCTACTGGTCTGTTGCACACGCGCTTGAGCCTCCACACGGACACAGGCAACACCGGTGCTTTCTGGCTCCCGCTCCACGAACATTTCTGGCTGCTAGTGTCTTCAAATGTCAATCTGTCTTCTTTCAGCTAATCTTTTTTTTCTTGCTGCAGCGTATTGGCTGGGGGCCAGCCCTGTGCTGTCGGCTGCGTCTGTCTCTGTAGTACCTGCGTTGCTTGTTTTCTTGGACACATTTGCACAAGAGCGAACCTAGTGATGGTACCCGCTAGAAAACACAACTTTCCTTCCAGCAAAAAACATGTGTGAACTTCGACACTATCTTCTCTTCTTTGGTGACCCGATATTTTCCGAGCTGGATGACTGATTTCATTATCCTTGCCACTAACAATTTCAAACAGGCGTGACACGCTTCAGAGTAGAATGGCGCGACGTACCCAGGAAAAGAAGGATCCAAGGACGAGAGTATCATGCAGGGAGGCCGTCAACTACTCTTCTTGCCTTGTGCCAATCTCATCTGCCTTTCAAACCCGTTCTTCTCCTCAAAACAAAAATGCTGTCCTGCAAGTCGGTTCAGGTCGCGTGTGGCGGCACCAAGTTGCAACAAAGCGCCGGGTCGCAAAACAGGAGGTTTTTGCAGGGTTTTTCCGCATGCGCCGTATGTGTCTACGATCTCGAGTAAGCGCTGTTTTTGCGCTGCGTCGCTTGCGTTCGCGGGGTTTTGGCGATCCAAGGTTTGAAACATTACTCTGCAACCCTTGCGTTTCGCCTGTAAAATAATGCTGTCGCAGGATCGTCCTCCACGAAAAAAATCGTTGAAAAAAGTGTTGTTTCTTCACATTTCTGCGGCCGTTTCTGTCATAAGTTACGGGTTGCGGCGCTTCAATTTAACATGCTTTCTGGCAAAATCGTTGCTTCCAAATTTTCGGGGTGCGAA
Organism: Symbiodinium kawagutii; assembly: GCA_009767595.1. NCBI lineage: Eukaryota > Dinophyceae > Suessiales > Symbiodiniaceae > Symbiodinium > Symbiodinium kawagutii. The sequence goes on along the minus strand of VSDK01014577.1, from coordinate 443 downwards.
ACCCAGGCGTTTCCCTACCATTTTCACACATGCGGTGCGCGTCGCGCTCGCGAGGCCGAAATCGAAGGCCGAAAACTCCGTCTGTCAGAAAAGGTAAAATAAAATTTTCGCGAGAGTTTCCCCTGTATCTACCAAAAATTCCCCCTTTGGGGGGATTGTTTTTTTTTGCAATCTCCTTTTTTGTTGCCTTTCCTGTCCTTCTTCCGTCTTTCTACCCTTCTGCCGTCTGCAGTGGTATGAAGCCATGCCAGTATATTTACGTACATATATGTAATCTAGAAATAGAGATAAAATATTTTGACACACACACACACATATGTCTATAAATAATTACGTATGTATATGTTTCTATATAGATGCTATATACGTATATCTTGAAACATCTGCAAAACATTGCATTTCTCTCATCCGCACAATACATGCTTGGCAACAGTCTCTATCCC
>VSDK01014567.1:160025-180025 GCA_009767595.1 Symbiodinium kawagutii | reverse complement strand
TGCTGATACAGAAGGGATCAGGGTAGATGCTACAAGTGTTTCAAACGTAGGTGTGTGGCCTTGGTTGGCAGTGGGTTGTGCACCAATTTCTGCGGGGGTGCAACCACATAGCACTTCCAATTTGGATACTGTACAGGTTTCAATGCCTGTATGTTTTTGACATCTAAGTTCTCCTCTTTCTACAGCTGAAAGCAACTTCCTGCCATCTTACTCACTTACTGACATGAAAAATAATTCAGTTTGGCATCTATCTATCTATCTATCTATCTACCTATCTATCTATCTATCTATCGATCTATCTATCTATATATATATATAGGTACATACATGCATACATACATACATTACATTACATTACATTACATTACATTACATTACATTACATTACATTACATTACATTACATTACATTACATTACATTACATTACATTACATTACATACATACATACATAGTAGGAAGCCTTCACATGTACATCATCCCATCTCACAAGAAAATGCCAAAAGATCCGTAATAATTTAAGTATTTACTATATACTTAGTTCCAAGACAAACTGCAGGCAGCCCTCTTTGTGAATGCAGAGTTGGAAAATGTGGTTCCAGTTGAGTTGCACGGCACTGGCGTTGCCCAAGTCTCAGTATGTCAAAGAAAAAACTCGCTTCTCATCTGTTTGAGGCTGCCAGTGCGGGTGTAGTGACATATGTTGAGTATACATGTTTAGTATGCATGTTGATCATTGATTTGTATGCTTAGTGTACATAGATGATGCCTTAAAGCATTGATTTGCGGTCCACTTTCAACGGTATGGAATTGCCGCGGTCCACCGCATGTTGTTGGATGTCAAGGCAATGCCCTGCCGTCATGTCTGGTGTCCAAGGGCTGCGCGGGACGGGCGAAAAATCGAGGATTGATTTGCCCAATCTCATAGGTCGAGGACCAATGATCCCACTTGTGATACCTCACATGGGGTTTTTCAAGGCATAGGGACCCCCTAAAATGGTTGGTCTGTCACTTCGGATGATTAATATTGGATGATTTGGGGGTACCCTGTGAAGTGAGAAACCCCTGATTTGTCCAAAATCGGCGGTTTCACCAAGATCCCATCACTAGCGATTGGTCCACTGAGCCACCCGGCTTCTTTGCTCGACGCCTCGCTGTGCAAGACGGAAGTGTGCTTCCACAAACTTCCACAGATTTGCTGCAAACTTCAATCTCTAAGGAAACATATGTAACCCAATTCATTTATATACATATATACATATATATATATATATATATCTACGTGTGTGCGTGTGTACAAATCATTTATTCACTAATTCATTTACATCTGTTCAAAACAAAAAAATCTTTAGTTTATTCAGTTTATTCTTAGTGTTTTTAATCCTCTAATAGGAAACCAACCTCTAAGTTGGGATATCGCTGCGTACACCCCACGGGCGACTCATCAAAACGTCGAAGCTCAGGAGTTTGATCTACCAGTCTTGGAACTAGCTGGTGGGTTGACCTTGGTTACAAGACCAACAGTTGTTTTTGATACTGCTCAATTGGGGGTTAGATGGAATCACAGATAACAAAGCTATTATATGTTACCAAATTATATGTGATAGCAGTTGCTATTATATGTTACCAAATTGCTTTGTGATACTACCACTTTCTCAATTGGGGTTTAGATGGAATCACAGAAGCACCATTATACTGTCCTCTCTAGGATCACCTCATTTTCTGAGGGATTGATCTCAATACATGTGATTCATCAATCTATGCACTTTCCTGGCAATGTAATTCTCCAGGGGTAATCTCAACATTACAAGCTGGTCTTACTGAAACGTCCATGGCTCGGAACCCGATATCCTAAAGTAACATACCAAACATGTATTGAATAGCTATGCTTGTTGGGATCTTCACCTGCTGAGGGGGCCCTGGGGGGGCCTCTCCAGGTTTGAAGTGTAGGAATTCTTCATGTTAACCACGAAACATCGATGACCATGAATCACTACCAAAGATCATTGACCGTTCTGGATCCATGTGAACATCTATGAACCATCCTGAAAACTTCCTATAACAAGTGCTCACAATCCGCACAGCCATCACAGAACTGATAGGTAGCGCACCATCCACCATCACCAATCATTTTTGAAATCATAAGCTCACTGGACCCACTGCAGTCACCATGATTCATGGGCCCACAGCCCCTGGGCCCGGTCACCCTGTCCATCGACCGCCAAGGTGCCAAGTCGAGTCCCGTTTCCGTTTCCGCAGCCATCGCTGAACCGCAGTCACTCCGCTAGCTTCGCAGCAGGGGCTGACCTTGATGAGACCTGCAGGTCGCTGGGAGTTCATAGTGGTTGGGAGTGGTTAATTAGCTGGTAGTTGGCTGTTAATTAGCTGGTAATTAGCTGGTTAATTCAGAGTGGCAATTGCCTTATGCTTCTGATTAACAGTGGTCAATTAGCTGGTTGATTAGCTGGTTAATTGGCTGGTAGTCAGATGATGATGGTGGTTAGTGACCAATGGTTAATAGTGCCAAGCATGACCTTGGGGAGGGATGGTAACTATTAGCCCAATGTTTGATAATGGTTATCAACCATAATGAGTTATAACTACAGTAATATAAAGTGGCTAGTGCTTGATGGGTGGTAATGCTTCCTGGTAATAGTGCTTCATTTATTATTAACCCTTAGCTGGCTATTGACTCATAGACATAGTGGTCAGTAAGTAGGTGGACGCTTAACGAATGGTTGGTCTTCAACAAGTGTCTAACATTAGCCATTACCCATTCGGTGCATGGTCTGTAAGGGTTAATGAATGCGTGGCAACAGTAAACAATGGTGGTTAATTCATTGCGAGCAATAGTTAGAGGCGCCTGGTTGATTAACCTGCCGACCAATAGTAAGAAAAAATTTAGAATCGATCAATTCATGAACAATTCATGGTAACGAGTGGTCACTGAATGTTGAGCTGCTGTGGCGTAACTCGCTAATGAATGGATAGGAATACTGCGCGCTTTCGTGAATCAATGGATAATGCTGGCAATTTAGCAACTACCTAGAATTAGCCAGTGAAGAATCTCTATTGACCGTCAATCGACGCCCTTATCTGTGATAAGCCGTAAATATTGAGTATTCATGAACTAAGTTGCTATCATGTTCCGCTTGGATGGCCATATCCCCAATCAATTACAGTAAGAAAGTGATGTTTATTAACAACCCGCAAGTTTGGTTTATGAACCACCTATATAATAATGCTTGCCATGTGGTTTCCAGATCAGCTAACAAAGCGTGCCATTCAGTGCCAGCAAAAACGGGTGAGCCGCACATGCTGGCTGATCATTGTATCCCGGAGTTGAAGACATGCTTTTTGGGGACACGCATTCCTTCCTGATTGCACAGTGTCTAACAAACACGTCTGCCTCAATACATGGATCAATCAGACATCTGTGATTTCTCTAGCTAGAGATATGAAATTAATCCCGGAAGGATGGAGTTGGCCTCTTCATTCCGCATCTGCCGAAGTTGCGGCTAAACTCGAACCATCACTACGGCGCACCCCGGCCCAAAAAAAACAAATAAGGGTATCATCATTTATGGTACAGGCCAGTGGTCCATGTGTCGCAGAAACAGATAACGGGATGGTTGGTCCATTGTTGTGCTTCTGTTTGGTTCTAGCAACACCCAACGCACCAGGTAGCACGACCAGATATGATAAGCCAGCATCATGAAAAGTATTGAAATATCCAGTAAGCCAGGTATCCTGAGGCTCTCACTTCATAGTTTTTGCACAAGTCAAATGCCATCTCTTCCATGGATCACCCCAGCGCCCTGGGGCCAAACTCCTTTTTGCCGTTGCTACGGGCGGCAGCGGCACCTCAACCTCGTTTGGGCTGGCAAAGATCCAACGCGAAACCACGAGCGAAACCACGTGAACTGGTCCCAGTTAAAAGTCCAAGCGCAGCAGAGCCAGAGCTTAGCGGTCCGTTGCTGGTCATGAGCAGTTGCCAAGCCGCTGGTCTCGGTTCAGTTCTGGTGGTTGCGGTGGTTCCCTTGGTAGTTCCCCTGCTTGGTCGGTTCCACAGTGGATCAACGGCCGTAAGGCCGGCCGTAACCAGCAATCGGAGAACCCCTTTGTTGTCAAGTATTCTTGATCATTGTTGAACTGGGTATTAGTCATCATCGGGCATAATCAGTTGTGCGGGAGTATTGACAATCACCATGAACCAGTATCATTATCGATCATTATCTGCTAATGAATCGTTGCTCATCATGTTTGGTTGATTGTTCATGGCTAATCCCCGTGAGAGAAGCTCATCAACCAGTGATCAACATTGACCATGACGAACCGCCGCGAACCAGCTTGTCAACCAGTGATCATCATTCACCATATCTGACCATTATTATAAACCATCAACCAGTACTAACCATGGAATGGTTAACCACTAATGCTAGTTATCTTCAAATAATGGTATACAATGGTTAACCATTAATACTGATTAATTTAAAAAAATGGGAAACAATGGTTAACCATTCATACTTGTTATTTTCAAATAATGGCTAACAATGGTTAACCATTAATACTGGTTATTTTCAAAAAATGCTTAATAATGGTTAACCACTAATACTGGTTATATTCAACCATTATTAACCATTATTCTTTAACCATTATCATTCATCACTATTATTAACCATCATGAATCAAACCATTGTCATTAACGATTATCTGTCATTATTATTAATGAAGCATTATCACTAACCATCATTCACCATCATGAACCAGTCTCCACCACGGATTCGGGCAGCTGCTCATCCAAAAATCTGGGCTCAAGCCATCAGCAGGTCAGTGGTTTTGGCCAGTGATAGCCATAGCTCATCATTTTTACTGCTTGATATGGGTGTGTCTTAAAATAGGGGTACCCCCAAATGGCTGGTTGATTACTAATAAACAGTTCTTAAAAGATGATAACTGGGGGTCCCCCTATATTGAGAAACATCTATATGGCTTTGTCCAGAAATGGCCGTACCTACTAACCATCCAATAAGAACCAGTATTCATAGAGAAACCAACCAGCCATAGGGGTACACCATTTTTGCACAAACCCATACGTTGATCTTCACTAGATACTGTTGACAAATTTGAATGTGTCCATCATGAAGATAAGTTAACAACCCTATTGTAAACACCATCGTCATGAGTGAAATCACTCAAAAACCAAGGCTCATAAGGCTGTTTGATCAGACTGCGGCAGCCCTACCACCTGACCCATGGACCCATGGAGGAGGTAACTCGCAGTGGACGCAACGCGAAAAATTCGAGCGGCCAAGGCAAGGGCCCTGGCATGCTGTGCCCAGGTGATTTCATGGATGGCGACTAAGCCACTACGACAGGTGGCTTACCACAGGATGAATGGTTGAGCTCTGCTGCTTGGTATGAACATCAGCTGGATCGTGATTAACCATAGGTCTCATATGGTCTGACACGATCCCAGGCTATACATGGTTATACAGGATAAATGGGATTTAAACATATTTGAATTACCAAAGGGATATGAAAAGGATAAATATGATCGTGGGTCTCATGATTGCGATGAGAATGGGATTAGAGTTCGTTGATGACATGGAAGAATGGTTGCCATGTCTATCCATGGAGTAGGATTCATGAATATGATGAGGGCCCAAGCGGTGGTGTAGCAATGAAGAATCATATATACTGATGATTAGAGTTTTTGCCTGGATAATGAGAACTAATTGGTAAAATAATGAATTAATAGTTGTTAATTATTGGCAAATGGTCATGCGTAGTAACACAGGATTCCTAGCACGAAGTTTGCTTTTTCTTGACGGGGACCCGCAAGTATTCATGGGAAATGTAAGCCTGTGACCGCCTCTCCAGAAATTGCAAGCCCAGCTAAGATATTTCTCGTGATTTCTGGTGATTTCGGGTTTTCTTGCTTCACTCACGGCTATTTCATAGGTCAATGATGGTCGATTTATTCTCAACTAACAATTATTTGATGGTGAATTGATGGCTTAGTCCATAGTATGGAGGAGAAATTCATGATGAAGTGATGCCTGATGAGCTGTAGATTCATGCTGAAATTATGGTTTCCTTCATGTTTGATTTGCAATCAATGCATACTTAGCCCACGGTCGTTTCATGTCATGTCCTATTCGTGCTCAATCTATGGTCTGGTTGTGCTTAATTAGTTCGCAGCAAAGTCATGCTCCAGGCTCCTGGTGACAAAAACCAATGTCAATTCATGGTTACTCTCTAAGTTCATCGCTTTTGATCATCTTCCACTTCCAGGTACGTTGACCAGAAAGTAATTGGTGTTTCTTAAAATAGGGGACCCCCAAAAAAATCATCTCATACAAACCATTTATAGTCATAGAATGTAAGAAAGCACCATAAACCACCCATTTTTGGGGCGAGGCCTACGGCAAGAACCCCCGCGTTGAGAACTTCAGCTGCATATCCAACACTTGGGCACCAAAGCTGGGCAACCCCTTGTGGCTGATATCCCTCATTGCAACGCCGAGCGTTGCGCGTTGCGAAGCGGCCCCGCGCTGAAGTCTTTCGCCGTTTCACCAGCAATGTCTCCAATGTGAACCACACTAAGCATGTCACCACATTCATATTACATTCAGATCAATTGAGCTTCATATTGAGCTTTAGCTTAGCTTTAAGCTTTATGGACTGGTTGACTCTAACATCAATGGGTGCCGTTGATGCCGGGCACTAAGAGTTGGTGGTCCCAAGCTGACCTGGAGTGACCCAGGTCGGCTGGAGACCGCGGGGCTGGGAACCGGTAATCCACAGACCCTGAAGGATTCGATGTCAAGGATGGTGAGGTCAATTCGTAGCCTGCTACAAGAATCAACCTTTATCATATTCCAAGATGGATGTGATTCTATAGCTAATCATCCATTGATAGCTAATATGTATAACATTTATCCTCCTATTGATTGGCTACCGAGTATACCAAATGGCCATCAGTCCAACAATTCCTCGATGACGCCCCCGCTGCGAGGTGCGCAATGTGTCACAACTACTCTCAGTGGTTTGCCCTCGGAATCGACGGAGGGTCCACCAGAATAGGCATCGAATGGCATAGTCTGTATATATATATATATGCATAAGTATATGTATCTATGTATATTGTATCTATATATATATAACAAATCAAGATAATACATTTGACTCTCTCAATATTCTCTGTGCAATTTGGAGAGACCGCTAGAATGATCATCGACTGCATGCGGGGATCAACAGGCATAATCTTCTGAAGCTTGATTGGATGGTTCCGGCTCCGTGACTACCCAAACCTACGCAACGAATCACGTCAGCTGGACATCCATTGCTGCGAAAAATGACAGAAATTGTGTAGTAAACAGCGGTTCGCAAGGACAACTCTCTCAAGAGTGCTAGATGAATCTTGGGCACTTGATACTGTGAGTGAATGAATGGATTGTCGGTTGATGATGGGTGGCTGATAAATGAAGCTTAAGACAGGTTTCACCGTTTCACCCACCAAAAAGCTGCATAAGCACCCGACAACTTGATAGACCGGCTGATAGATACAACAGATTCTCCCAAGTTGAAAAAACAACTTGCAATTTTACAATGAAAGCATGGCTGGTTGGGGCAGGTTTTGATTGTTATCTGAGGCTATCGATAATTGAGGATATCCACCCAAAACTGATCATATCTGGTGGTAAGCAACCAATTTTGGAGGTGCACCATTTGCAGGCACACCTACTGTCATAATGATTGGCACGGGGCAAATGGGGCCCACCTCGTATCCTGGAGCGACACAACTATCAGGGAACATTATTCATGTGAAGACTGCTGCTCGTACAACCCATCAGTTTCCATGGGATCACAGCAGCGACTGGCTATGGCAAAAGCAACGGCGTTGCGCAAGGGAAGCACAGGTCGACAACAATCGTTGGACTGCAGGCCAGAAATGCAGTCCATTGTATCAAAAGGTCACTGATCGCATCTAAAACTTCCAAATCGGATCATCCAGCTGAACCGAACATAAAAAGAAAATGCAACAACAAACAGTTCAAAACGGAAACCCAACACTGGATAAACAGCTGCCAAAACCAAATGAATGACAAAAAGCGCCAGAGCGCGGCCCTTCTCAGGCGGGGGTCGAACAGCAGGGCGGTGCATCGATCTTGCTCCCTTCAGTGCCCTGCGGCGATGGGTTGGTTGGTTGCTGGGCAGGGGTTGATTGGCTCGTTTTTTGGCTGGCTGGCTGGCTGGCTGGCTGGCTGGTTTGTTGGTTGGTTGGTTCCTCCGTGCATTGCTGGGTTTGGCGGTTGATGGTTGCTAGTGGTTCACACGAATGCTCAATACTGATAGTCATTCAAGTGTTTCTCATAATAGAATACCCCCAAAAATGGTTGGTTTATTTTTACAAATGGTTAACAAAGGATGATTTTAGGGATACCCCTATTTTGAGAAACCGGCATTTATAGCTAGAGGCTAGTACTATACACTTGAGATGGTTGTTGACGGTTGGCTCATCGTTCATACTAATCCCGTCTGCCCAATAGCAACCTCTTACTTGAAACCGATTTCAACTAATAAACCTGGGTTTCTGGTAGGGATGAATATGGGGGGCGAGGGGTTATTGCTGTTTTTCTCATTCTGTCACTAACACAGAAATATTTCAAGCGTGGTTGATGCATGTGAAAAACAGCACATCTTTTTAATGACTGACAAAAAGGCCAAGAAGACCATTAGTGCTGACCATTTTTCGCGCTCCCTGGAGCGGTGTCATGACAGTGCATTTTGAAGATGACGAAATACCATGATTTTTTGTTGGATGTGGCAGCCAAATTGACCCAGGTGTCTTCAAAGGACCCGCAGAAGTTGTCAATGATGCCAAGCATGGACAACGGCGTTTCGCTGGTCTCTTTCCAGTATTTGCCAATGGCCAGAGACGCCAGCGCGCCCTACAGTGACATGTTTATGCAGCGATTTCAGTCGTGGTGGTATGGTTTGCAGTGGGGACCCAGTAATCCTGTTAGCCTACATGAACTGTATTTCGCCTTCTGCAAACCAAGAGTATGGCGCCTGTCGCTATCGGTAAGACTTACGGGGGAGGATGAGATGACATGTGATGACGACGTGTGTCTGGGTGATCATTCGCTCATTATCATTGCTGGTGTGCCTACGCTTTGCTAGCTGATGTAAGCCAGAGCTCGTACAGAGTATGCAACGGCAAAGACAAAAACCATTGTTAACCGTCCGACCACTTTCACGTCCTCAAACCGCAAAAACAAACCATTATTAACCGTCATTAGCCATCACTAAGCAACCGATATCAACCAATTAACCATCAAATTTGACCATCACTAAACAATTAATCGATTCAGCAATTCTACCACCTAATTTACTTTTCAACCAATTCACCAGCAAATGAAGGCTTGTGTGCGTGTGTACATGCTTGCTCCGTGAGGGGCTGAAGTTGATCCTGCGCCCAAGTTACATAGATCGCTCCTTTGGTTAATTATGGTGGATATTTTGTTGGTTAAAATATTAATACTGGTTGATACTGTTGATCATCACCAATCGTGCTTGAATAGCTAATCATCGTTGATACTGCTTATATAAACAAAAACTATCAAGAATGAATCGCTATGAATCATTGAACATACTGATGGTCAGAAATTTTCTCAGTCATGATTCACTATTGATCACTCTTGAAGGTTCAAGTACATAGTGATTAGTAGATATTAGTAGTGAAAATGGCTGGATCATCAGGCACCGTTCATGAACCGTCAAGGACCCCTTAGATTTGGGTCCCAGTGGTTCATGTTCGGTCGTGTCACTAACCACTGCCATTCGCAATATGGGTGGCATCACAGCTCGGAGGCGACTCTTAGCCACTTTGAGAACCAGGGGATATGGCTTTCACATCGGGTAACGACTCACCATTGATCGACGGTTCCAAGACCATCCATCGCGGTAGTTCGATATGCCCTGTTGTCGCAAAGAACAATACTCCGTAAGTCATTGCTGAATCATGTTCATGTCAAAATCGTCGTGATATAACATGGCTGTGGATCAATACTCCGTATCCGTGGCTGTTCACATCCCATTAACTAATTAGTCTTTGTTGGGATGTTTGTCCAGCAATCTCTAGGTGTAGTTGGTAATGACCCATACTATTTTATATATATATAGTTGGTGCTTCCCGTAGTCTTGTTGGTTAGTATCACCTACTATCAACCGTTACTCTGACCACTACGAACCATTGCTTAACATTCGTGATTAGCCATACTAGTTAATTAACTTGTATCAACTATTATTAACCAAATAAAACCATCAAATAACACTGTTGATTCGTGATCAACCATTATCAACTATTAACCATATATACCTTCGACCTGGTGGTTGGTCCAACCTTCGGAAGTTGCCCCTGGCGGCGTTTCCAGCGTTGCAAGAGGAAGAAGGAACCGACGAAGCCAAAGCAGATGGATAAGAAGATCCTGGGACAATGGTTGCGGAAGTGGAAAATCTACTATGTGTATCTACTTGTAACGGTTTTACCTGTAACGACTACTGTTTTACCATGATTGATGAGTACTATAATCATTGTAAACAGCCATAGTCAAGCGACTTATTGATCATTATCCTGAGATAGCAAGAGACTTACAATCAATAAGTCCATAATTTCTAGTTACCAATATTATTGTCCATGGTTAACAACAAGGTTACTATCCATGGTTATGGTTGGTTAACCCATGTTTTTTTCTGGTGATGGCTTAATAGCAACAATGGTTTAAGCAAGCTGGGACAATGGTTACTGGTTACCAAGGAGAGGCTTATAACCGATGGGACAACATAACCATAAGCAAAAATGAGTCATAACCAATGGTTACACTCCAGCAAAATCCATAATCGATGATTATAATCACTATAAACAACCACAATGAGAGACTTACTAATCATGATCCTGAGATAATAATGGAGGGGGTCATTGGCTCAGATCGAGCACACGAACCGAGCCACAACCGACTGGCCGAACGATTTGTCAAGTGCTGGGTAGATGTAGCACCCAGCCCCCACCCTTGCGCGCTGGTTTCTGGTAGCAAGCATCCCAGTTTCGTAGAGCATCACGAGCAACATCAGAAAATATGCAAACCTCACAATGGGCTGGGCCCATGCGAATATGCTGCCCGGCTGGCTGGGTTTCAGTGAACCAACCGTACCGGTTTGCAGGTGCTTTATCATCCAATAGTAATGTTTGGTTCCAAAGAGCCTGCTGCAGATTTCTGTGTCCATTATCGGTGTCCTTCTGTAATGGTGTCATGTTTGGAGGGTTGCAATAAAATGCAGTATCATACTTAGTTCATAGGTGTATTTACCAAAACAGGGTTTTCCACTTTCATCAATGCTCCTGAACCAGCCAGATTCATGTGCACTAACAAATTCAGTTGCCAAAGAACTATGGTCCTTTCAATGGCTCACATCAAACCTCCTGAGGGATGGGGGGATGGCTCGCTCGACATCAGCTACAGCTACTGTTTTCTTGAATCGAGAAAGTAGATTTGAGATGATTTGAGACAGTAGGCTTTTTGATCCCTAATGATTTGAGGTTTCCTTTTAGCAAAAGAGGGTGCGACTCAGTGGAACCATAGAAACCATTAAAGGACATGGAAATAAGTTGAGACACTTGCTGCAAACACGAAACGCCAGACAGAATAAGACATCTCCGTGAAAAGAACAGGATCTATACAAGAAAGAATGAATATTGATGTTGGAAAAAGATGTACCCCGACTGAAGATGAGGAGGCCGAAGAAGCTACTCAGCGGGAGTGCTGTCTGCATGTGTCCATGTATGCATGTATGCATGTATGCGTCTATGCATGCATGCGTGCGCATACACGTAACTACATTAGGTATGCCTGCATTCTGTATGTACACATCTGTTGCCAACTGATGTAAATCAAGTTAACTCAACCCACGCTGACCGGCATGAATGTACGCTCAACAAGTACAACTCGCTTAATGGCCACGATTGGCTGAAGACCGGCCTAAACGCCCGGCCTTGAAGGTCTCCATGTTATCGTGGCTTTGTCTGTGGCATGTTGGGTCAATTTGTGTCACGCGTGTTGGCTTTCAGCGCAGTAATTATGTGTCTGTAGTGAGGAATCTCTTGTTGTGTACAGTAGTGGAACGTCGAGCAGCGTAGTAATTGCGTAGGATTGTGGAGTGCAATTTCTTGGTAGTTATGTAATATTGGTGATATGTGTCTGATTGTGTCTGTACGTCTACTGTACATGTTTGATGTATGAACATATGTATCTCTGATTCGGTATGCACGTCGGAATGTATGTATGCCCATCGCTGTCAGCAACAGCTATAGGTCTACCCATCTGCGCCATTCTGTATGGCTTTGTTGATGTTCCCCCACGGTATATTGCGTTGTCTTATGTTTGATGTATGGTTTTATGTGTCTAGATGTGTCCAGGATTTTTTTTAGGCAGGTTTGCCCTTACCGCCGGACCGCCTTTACCAACCACTTAGATGCCTTGCTAACTGCTTCGATGGCGAAAGGCTTCGTTACCCTCAGCCACTTCCCGCACGAGGCACATCATTTGGATTCCATAGTACACTGCAGCGAGAGCATCCTTGGCTGGGCCCAGTGCCCGAAAAATCCCCAGCTCTTGCCACGGCCCAGGGGTGCGCTGCGCGAAGCCAGTTGAGGATCCAATTGAGGCAACTCCCCTTGAGCAGCTGAACCATTTGTCCCATCCCAAGCCATGTCCAGCAGAATTTGAAAGGCAAATTTGTTCGTGTATGGCTTGTTTTCTCTCGGAATCCACCAGTTGGACTTTCGGGATGACAATCTTCTAAACCGTGGCCTGTATACTTTGCAGACTCTGGCTGTCTTTCCACTCAAATTCAACTGGATCAATGTTTTCGATGCAAATGATCTGTTTCATAAATCGTGGTGCAATCCCAGGACAAATGCGACATGGCCAGAGTTCCGATTCTAAATACGGCGCACAGATGTACACAGTAACCTCAAGCAATGAGCCATCAGCTCGTTGGTCGCTGATGTGGTTTGCCTCCCTGTGAGTTGGCGACTTGTCACTCCAAATGCCGCATTCCAAAGGGATCCATGGGTTTGAAACCAGCAGGTGGCAGATGGTTGGATGTAACGGGCGGGATATCCATGCGAGCCCAACCAGCAGTCCGGCTAGTTGGGAAACCATCTTGGAGACAGCGCCGAACACACCCAGTGTTGCCTTAGAAGGTCATCCAGCGAAATGGGATCTCAGCTCTGCATGGCTCACCAGCAATAGTAAAACTACAGGTGCTTTATTTAGAGCCGGATCTACCATGAACAGATCTTCATTTAGAGCTGCGCGGTGCTAAGATTTTTGGGGGGTGAGGAAAATAGGATCCGCTTGTAACACACATCTCACTATCTCCAGGGCCCCTTGTGACGACTTCGACCAGCATCGGTTCCCACTGTGTTGTAGTTCTTCTGCGCAGAAAATCCCACCATCTGCTCACGTAAGATTTGGATCAGAACCTTGGCGGTGGCGCTGTTGTTGTCAGCAAATCTACAACAGTGTTCAACCAAAAACAACTGGTTTCAATCAGCAGTTCAACCAAGAAAACACTACTGTGTTGTTGAAAATGTTTCGTGTTGTTATGGTGTAATGTTTTGTTCAATGATTGGATAACATTTTTGGGGGTCACCAACTAAAGAAACGCATGTGCAAATGCGAGACAAGGGGAGGATCAAACCATGGATTTCACGCAGCGAGGTTTGTTCGATGCCTTCAAATAATCGTGAAAAATGGATCTTAAACCCCGCGAGGTTCACATAGGCACACAACCAAGCAACAGGGGCAATGGTAGCCAAACAACTCTGTAGGATGTAGAAATACAAATTTGAATAAGGAAAAGGATTGAAAGGGACTGACCAGAGCCATCGTTGCACCCTTTGTAGTCAATCTTCACGGGAAAACCACAAATATCTTGGGGTACGAACTATGTCTATGGACGATTCCAGGACGATCCTCCCTACCAAAAGATCAGCTGGGAGTCCAAAACCTGCATACTGATGAGTTCTTGTGGTCACTGGTGTTGATCTCCCCTTCAAAAAGGATTAGCAGAACTACCAATCTGAGAAGCTGGCACCGGCAGTGACCTGTACCTAGTTTGTGATACACAGTTGAACCCAAGCAGAAGTTTGCGCCACAACCGAAGCAGAGTAGCAGCCACTTCGACAAGAGACAAGAACAAAGGGGATTATGAAAGCCCCGAAGCATGCACCGAAGTATTTGCCTCCAGTGTCCTTGCTAGTGGAGTGGAACCACACCCTGGTTGCATCTGGTTGGTTCATGTGGGGTTTCCATGTCGTGAAACCGCAAAGATGTTCGTCCTGATGAAGGGACAGGTCTTGGTCCACGACCTAGTTCTAATCCATGGCTATCAGCGGGATTATCAGTTCGCGATGCCAGCAGTTTTGCCAACTGCAATTCCTAACTTCAGGGTTAAAGCAGCTGTCGAATCCCTCTCAAACATCCGTTCACACGCCTTGCTCGAGGGAAACTATGTAAGTCTAGGCAATGCATCGCAAGTCGCAGTTCGACTCCCATGATTGGTGTTTTCTCAAGTTAGGTAAGTTCACGATTGGTGTCAACTGCGATTCGACTGAGAGAGTCTCCCGCATACCAAATGGGGTTCATAGTCACCTTGACCAACCAAGACCTGTGGACTATTATGTGGTTCCGCCATCCGTATTGGCCAGTTCTATGCACAAGTGTCCAGAAATAGTGGGTACACGTCAGCCATCCAAACATGACCGCTTAACTGGTGAGGAGAAGATCATTCTAGGAGGTGTACCCGTGCTATCAGCCAGTCACAGTCGGATGATTCTCCGTCCAAATCCAGTCTCCATTTGGTGAGATCCTCGTGCGACCCGCATCATCAGCTTCCACAAAGCAGGTCAATCTAATGGCAGCCGGATCATGTACAGATATAGGTCTGCAAACAAGCAACGATGATCAGAAATCAGAGGAAATCATGAGAAGTCATAAGAATCATTAGTTTTTTCAGCAACCTTTATCATCATCATCATCATCATCATCATCATCATCATCATCATCATCATCCATGACAGAGATAAATGGCCCGTGGATCATCGTTGATCGTTGCTGCAAGAACTGAAGGGTTGGGCTTTGCTGCCAAGGATTCGACCACCCATCCTTGGAATAGGAACCTGATTCCATGCGCAGGTGACAAGGTAACCCTCAGCGACAACTTGCTGAGCAGAAGATATAAACTGTGGTGTGTTTTAATCAGCAAACTAGTTTATATCTATAGTTTTTCAAACAACTAGTTTAGGTAGCTGTAGTAGTTATATCGGTAACGTAGTTTTATCAGCTATTTGTCAACCAACCACCCGTTTGGCAATACTAATGGAAATAATACAGTAAATGTTGAAACCACCAAGCGATAGTAAACTCGCTTGGCGTGTGAAAAACCAAAAGTGGTGTAGTCATGTTCAGTCAGTTTAATCTACCAAAACAAGTTTTTACACTGCGTCGTTGAAAACCAACTCGCCTCACGACAAGGTACTTCGCATGACAGGCAACTGCGTTTCCATCCTAATAATGGATGACTTCTCATAGCAAGCATCGTTAAGCATTCTTAACTATATTCTCCATATTCTTAACCAGCATTATTGCGCTTTCCCAGCCAGTAGCTGGATCTCCCATGTTTTAGCAATGGCCCATCGACACAATGCCCACACCGACGAGCAGCAACATGGACAGCAGGGGGGTGTTGAATAAGCAATAATCACCAATCATCAACATCAATAGTGGTTTATCTATATATTATACCATACATATGTATATATATATATATATATATAATGACTAATACGACTGGTTGATCATGGTTTGTAGTGGGCAACCAACAGGGCAGCAACGTTTCGAGCAATAGCCCTCCTCAAACCGAGCATTCTTCTAAGAAACTGGGTTTCTGAGGTCCTGAGAGTACACAATTGACATCAAGAGCACCCGCACCCATTGTCATATGTTTCAATTCTCATGCTGAAATGCGCCTAACTACCTGGTCAGCTGGGACTTTGGCACGGGGAAAAGGGAATGAAAATAATGCTTGCATGTTTGTCTGAAGACATGTATGAGTACATATGCATGTACCCACGTACGCATGTACGAACTTCTGCTGATGTTTGCTTTTAGTTGTGATATCGCATGATTACACATGGATGTCGGATGTACGCATCTATCCATCTATGCGTGCTTGCACAATATTTATTTGCATAGAATTACCTCACTCTACATGGCAGCTCAATGCCACCAAGTGGACCTCGGCTGCCAAGTGGTTCTACCAAATCCTCCAGTCCAACAAATCGGTCGCCGCCACCAGATGCCACCAGGCAACAGGATGCAGGGCTGCGTGTTTCCCATAGCCACTTGGAATCCAGAGAGCATCACACGTCCTTCGCCAAGACAAAACGCGTCGGTGTCGTTGGTCGCCATGTCCTGGCTATAGCGCAACGGAGCCGGTGGGGTTCGCCCAAGGGCGATGGCCTTTCGGATGGGCTTCAGTATGGCCTCAAGGATGGCTAGGCCATGAACATAGTCATCAACACCTACAGTACAAGGTCCATCAAGGTACCAAACAGCTGAAGGCCAAACATTGAACTCTGACCTTTTCGAGCTGGCCTTCCAGCTGACAAGACCATGCGACTTGCCCCAAAAACCTGCCGGTCTTCTAAAGTTTAGCATAGCTTCGCAGTAAACAAATGACAAAGGTCCGAATGGTGATTATAGTTGTAAAAATGAATGTAATCTGATTTCATATCATTAGCAAATAATCCGGCCACAATCCATTGGGAACATTCCTGAACCACTCGGTGCAGTAACCTTTGCAAATGATTAGCACATAGCTTTGTGGAAGCCTGTGACCCCATGACTTGCAGCCATTCTCGCTGATGACTTATGGCCAACGATCAACACCCACTTGTGCATCGAAAATTGCCGCAGAAGCATGAGCAGCGCAGCGGTCACTATTACATTTCATTCCGGTGCACAAGATTGGAGACCATTTGGGCTAACATGGAGAATCCCCAAGTGATTCAATGATCACTTGGAGGTGTTTGAACGGTATACCCACGACAAGACATGGCTGTATGATGCTCTATGCAGCGTAAATACTTGATCCAGCGCAGCTGACACCCGGTCCATGTCGCCATGATGATGATGGTGGTGATCCATTGCAGCTGGCGGCTGCCTAAACTGCTTGCTGAGCCAAATTGCTAGGCGACTGGCACAGGCTACCCCTCATCCATTGGTACACCATCCCCTGGAGGTGAGGAATTTTGCATCACTTGTTCTAGTGATTCGCCAAGAGGTAGCAGTCCCGTCCTGGTTTGTTCTTAGTCATCATCATTCATCATGATCATCAACCCATGATGAATCATCATTTGCTATTGATCAACCCAGCCATCAACCACCATCATGGACTGCACGTTTGCCAGCTGAAACTATGCGAATCAGCCATCAGTAGTCATCATTAACCATCAACGGCAGGCCCTGGCTCGTGAGGTTGAAATTGTCACCACTCCGGTGAGCCAACAACCCAGCGATAGCGTGCTATCGCATTCTGCTCTGCTGATAGGCTCTTATATGGTTGAAGGATGTTAAAGACAATGAAGATTGATGATACTGATGATGATTAATAATGGTGATGTTCAAGGATAACTAAGCAGCTATCGCAGAGGTGGTAAGCTCCAGCTCTCCCCCTGCCCATTCGTGAAGAAGCTTCAGAAGGCTTCGTTGGGACATACGCTTTTGTTGGGAAACAGTGAAGGATGGCGAACGTCTGCGACCTCACAGAATCCCCCAGTCATGTTCCGAAATCAGGGCCTTGCAAAGGGGTTCCTACCTACGGTAGGTCTGCATTTTGGCAGCTAATCTCAGATCACAACAACCGGGAGACATTTTGCCCTTGCCTGTTCTGCTAGTAATTGTAATTCACAGTTGGCTAACCACTTTATTTGCCACTAGTTTATGGAATGCACAAATATCAACACCCCTTAAATCGGGGGGTTCTCAGGAAATGGTGAATAAAAGATGATTTGGGGGTGCCGCAAACTGACTTGAGAAACAGCCGATCAACAAACATCCACAGCTGGTGATCACCTGGATCTTCCATTCACCTTGGAACCTGCCCGGGACCCAAGCTGCTTCACAGCCTGGGAGAGGCACAAGTGGCCGCGCTGCGGCTGCCACCTGGTGTCCAGTGCCACGAGTCAGTGAGTTCCGAAAAAAACCTGGGCTCCCTAAAAGCCCAGAAATTCTGCTCAGAAACGGGAAACCCACCAAGTTTTTAGGACACCAATGACAACCCCACATACAGTGGCTTGTTTGGTCTTACGATGCCACGGCAAAAACAGCGAGCCCCGCAGTGACAGGGTGCTGGAAGGCATTTGCTCGGAAGTCCAAACATGAAGCTTGGTGACTACAGTAGTGTAGTAGTGTAAAGGACCCTTCGCAAACGTGAAAGAGTAAAATGAAGAGTGTGCATCCGCAAGCTGATGGCATCATATCCACATTGATTCCTCACTTATGCCACACGTATACCGTATACATGTCATGTGTACATAAAAACATCAGTCTCGGATCGAGCTATTCCACAAGGATGAAGCTAAACCGCTTGCTTTACAGGGGACCCAAAAAAGAATAATCTTTGCAGCTGCAACCATGCCACGGAGCTTCGGGCCGCTAAACAATGCTCTGTGTTATTTATGGAGTGGTTTACGGGCTTGGAAATCCAGTTCACCAATGTTGCTGCTTCGCTGCTGCTGCTGCTCCTCCTCCTAGTACTCGTTCACTCGCACTCGCACTCGCACTCGCACTCGCACTTGCACTCGTACCACTACCACCACCACCACCACCACGACTACTACTACTGCCACTCCCACTCCCACTCCCACTCCCACTCCCACTCCCACTCCCACTCCCACTCCCACTCCCACTCCCACTCCCACTCCCACTCCCACTCCCACTCCCACTCCCACTCCCACTCCCACTCCCACTCCCACTCCCACTCCCCCTCCCACTCCCACTCCCACTCCCACTCCCACTCCCACTCCCACTCCCACTCCCACTCCCACTCCCACTCCCACTCCCACTCCCACTCCCACTTCTACTGCTGCTGCTACTGTTACTACATACCCGCCAATTTAATGACAAGGCTGACATCTCACGGTGTTTAACAAAAAACCATCAATTGATCCGGCTTCGCCGCCCAACCCTCGGAACCCTGCCTGCCAGGCAGAGACAGGGCGCACGTCCCGAAACGCCATGGCATGCAGTGATGATGGGCCACCATTGGCGCAGGTGCTTCTTCGGTGGATTGCTAACGGTATCCAAGACGCAGTTGATTCAAATCCCAATCTACAGACTCTGAAGACTCTATATCTTGCCTAATGTTGAGACAACGCATTGACTCTGAAGCATGTCATTCACCAAGGGCCATCAGTAGCCATGGTTAGCGATTGTAGCTGGTAATGCACCGCTATGAGCCATTATGAACCATCCTTAAAGAGCACAATTAACCAGTTGACCAACAGAGGGCGGTGACCTCTCATAGAAAATGTTAGGAGTGTTAAGTGAATGCCTGGCAGGCTTGGTGAATCAGAATGCCAAAAGTGCTTAATGATGGCTGATATCTAATAAGAACGGCAAAAAACTCCCGAAAAAGGGTCAATGCGAAGTTCACGGCGATGGTCCATTATTTTTTAGCCGTTCCCGCGAAACTTTGGAGAGTGAAGCTGTCATGGTTGTCCATACATGTCTTACGCCAAAGGTGACTTCCAACCCCATGACTTGGCCTAAGAAGTTGAGATATCCCCCCTCAATACTCGCTTACAGGCCCAGTTTGTGTAGTTGTTTAAGGGATTCTGAGCTGAACTCAACAATCCTTGAGCAGCAG
>VSDK01014567.1:147246-159999 GCA_009767595.1 Symbiodinium kawagutii | reverse complement strand
CCAGTCCATTGATCCAGGGGGGCCCCACCAGCCACAAACATCTTCATTTGTGTAAGCATCGTCCGAACTGCAGAAACGTTGCGCCCCAGATTGCCTTCAACAGCAGAATATCGCGTTCGAATCCAGAGCGATTGGAAGCATGGCCAAAGGTCATCAACCATACAAATCTTTTGACATTTGGTCAGACAGTCACATTATGGCTGTTCCAAGACTAGTGACTATTGAACCAAGATTGTTGAACCAGACTTAATGATCCACAGGTGCCACTTGCAAAATGGTACCCCGTGGTCCCACGAAACACTACTTACCAAATAGCCCACTTGTTAGTTTCCAGTTCAAAAAAACATTGAAGCATTCGGGGTCTTTTCTACCTCTTGACAAACCGTGCACGCCAAGGGCAAAGCTGGGATAGAGAAACGACCACGCAACAAAACAGAGCAGGTGACGAGATGCTACACGAATCATCATCGCGTATAGTGCTGGTTGCGTCCCACAGTGACAAGCAGTGGGATGATAATCAGAGAGTGCCAATGAGAGCCTCAGAGAAGAGGTTGCCAAAGTCGCGATCAAAACATGAAGACTTTCAGTCTGGATGAACCAATTGTCACTTGGGGGTACTATATACAGCCCGCAAGAACCCTGAACAATCTGGATTGGCGAGGGACTTCTGGGATCCTGGCAATGTGTCAACAATTATGGATGAGACGGAATGTAGCACACTCAAGCATAAACCACCAATATGCTGGTATACAACACACGAACCATTCCCGACATGCACAGAAACCACTCCCGACATCATCATCTTTATAGTGCTCATAATAACCCCCAAGAGCTGCCAATGGCAATAATGCCTGTGACATTCGTGCCCTACGGTAACGAGGATTGCCTAGGCCCGCGGGGGCCGCCAGGGGCACGGAATGGCGATGTTGTCCAACTCTTCTACCGTCATCAGCGGCCTGGTGCGAATGCAATCCGCAGACCAGCACCGCGACGCCATGATGAAATGGACCATTATAACTTTCATCATGTTTTGTTCATCATGCTTTGTTCATCATGTTTTGTTCATCATGCTTTGTTCATCATGTTTTGTTCATCATGTTTTGTTCATCATGCTTTGTTCATCATGCTTTGTTCATCATGCTTTGTTCATCATGCTTTGTTCATCATGCTTTGTTCATCATGTTTTATTCATCATGTTTTGTTCATCATGAATCGTGTTTTCATCTTCATCATGTTTCATGAGGTTGCAGGCCATGTTCATCATTCTTGAATCTGGATTGGTTCTGTAGGTTGTGCCACATTTTTTCAG
The DNA here is from genome assembly GCA_009767595.1 of Symbiodinium kawagutii. Lineage (NCBI taxonomy): Eukaryota > Dinophyceae > Suessiales > Symbiodiniaceae > Symbiodinium > Symbiodinium kawagutii. Next base: position 158,690 of record VSDK01014567.1, on the reverse strand, counting down.
GGGCTACGGGGTTGCAGTACAGTCTATGCTGAAATCACAGATGATCCACCTGCAGCACATGTCTTTGGCGGTATTTGTTTGTCATTTTGTGTTGAAAACTTCCAGTTGTGAATGAGTTTAAGCCGTTGTCGTGACTGCCTCAGCCCCCGCCCTGAAACCAAATCACCAAGTTTCTACCCAGAGAAATTGCTGCGTAACTTGCAGTTGCGGCTGGAAATGGATATGATTGGATGAGTCAACAACCCACGGATGCCACCAAGAAACTTGATTCCCTTGTTGTCCTCCGCCTCCTGAAGCTGAGTCTGGGCCCCACCCAAATGGTTTTCATGTTGGACAAAACTGTGTGGTGGTTTCTTAGAATAGGGGACCCCCAAAATGGTTGGTTTATTACTACAAATGGCTCATATGGGATGATAGACGGGTACCCTTATTTTGCAGAAACACCCATGTGATTCTATGATTCTGAGTTCGTTGAGCGGTGTCAAAAACCTCGAGCCGTTTGAAAAAAAACGAAGCTAAGTCACTAGTTTGGAAGCATATCTCAGGCAGTTTAAGCTAATCCCGGCACCCATATTGGCTCACACAATCCAGGACCTGCCAGGAACCCCCCATCCAGGCACTGCCAGGCACTCTCCTTGAGTTCCTTCCAATTCGGAGCCGCAGTCTGGCAGCGCAGGAAGCGATGGTACGGACCATGCTGGAAGGTGAGGACCATGGTGGAAGGATCATCCGAATGATCATATGGTGGTTTCTCAAAATAGGGAGCCCCAAAAATGGCTGGTTTATTACTAGAAATGGTTACGTACGGTAAGAAACCACCATATACATCTGTACTAATACTGTAAGTATATTCATGTGCACAGAATTATAAGTAGTATTGTGCGTGTATATCAAAAATGTCTGTGTGTGCGTAGGCCATTATGCATATGGGTATTTTGACATTATGCGTGTTTTGACAGATGTATACTATTGTGCATGCGCACATGAGCTTCCGACAACATTTTGTCCATGTTTAAAGTGTCGCAGCAAATTGAAATTGTCGTGGGTATAATAGCAAGAGTGTGAAAACCAAGAATCTCTCTGAAACAATACCAATTAGATAGTGACAAATGATGACATTCCAGTGAACAGTATTAGTCTTGAGGACAATGATGATACTGAAACTGTCGCAGCTACATGCTATGGGAACGAAAATCAACATGGCAGCGACTGTGATCATTCAATAGTACTTCTGCCGGTCAGACAGGAAGTGACGGCGACTATGAGAGTCACAGTTCTAGTCATATGATCACTGTGAAGAGTCACAATGCGTACAGCTAATGGCGGAATGACAATTCTGTCGACAAAAGACAATGCAATAATCAACTTGAAACAACCAATATCATCTGCAATTCCATGACTACAAATGGTTCAATAAACAACTTGAAACACATGAGGAGAGGACAACTGAAGCACTGCAAACGTCATCCCACAGAGCTGCAAAACTTTTGCTGCGCCGCGCTTTTGGGGTATAGAAACCCTGAGTTGATGACTTCAGTCATCTGAGTGCATGTGGGTCAGAAATATTGGCATCCAAATGCCATGTTCCATGAAACATGTTCATTTTGCTGCTTGAAAATAGGCTCACCCACGTGCACACACAAAGGCAATTCAGTTGTAAATAAGCTGGCTCAAGCAGCACTACCAGACCATGACTGCAGAATTCTGAAAGCCACTCGAAGGATTCACTTTAGAAATGCAACACGAACCACCCAGTGTTTTCAGCGCCACCACACAACAACCAGTTCTGAACTTAGAAATGCAGTGTGACAGCTGGGCAAGGCTATCCATGTATAGCGCATGTGTGTACCTTTTCATACAAATATTCACATGTGTTTCCCTACCATTACCGTCATATATCACATGTACGGAGATTAAACTACCATTAAGTAGTGCACAAATGGATTGATTTGATAAAATGACTGTAGGTCTACGTCGTCTCCACATGTGAGAAATGACATTTGCCAAGATAAAGTCATCTTCTCTGCTGCAGAGGACCAGTACCAACCGATAGTAACAAGCTTTCCAAAACAGTTGGTGGATCTGAGAGCTGCTGTCTTTTGATTGGTGTGCAATGCCCTACACCCCAAGTTGTTGCTGTAGTAGGACTCCCAAGTTCATAAAGGCCGGATGCGTGTCTATGCAAGCAGGTAGGTGTGTGTGTGTGTGTGTGTGCGCGTATCTTTCAAGAAAGTATCTCTATACATATGCAGGTTCATGTGTGCGCTTGAATGTATGTTTGCTGGCAGTATCTAGATAAAAGTACGTGTATGATTTTGAGTGTGTGTGTGTGTGTGTGTGTGTGTGTGTGTGTGTGTGTGTTTTTTCAACACACCTCTTTTGCGTCTGCAGAGCGAGGTTTGTGTACACCACATTGGATAGGTACCACTGGGTCCCATTGGGACACTTGCCCACAAAATGCCATCTAGGCTTGAAGGGCTCATTCAGGTTCGTGAGATCATCTCAACCAGTGCATCTGTCGTCACTGAGGCACGGGACTGCAGTTCCGGCATGGTGTAGGTCGATTGTTTGCACATCCATACCAGAGTGATCTGACGTTCCATCTCGGAGGTCAGACGTTCAATCTGCATGGTGGGTTCCGTTCCCTCACACACCAACCATTGGGGTGTGCCGTCAATGCAAATGCGCAGCACCGACATAAATCCAGTGCCACTGGTCGGTGCAGGTGCATGCAAGACGCAAGCCATGGGCACATAGTCCTTGTAGTTCACCATGCCATCCAAGGTGAAGTATGGCAGCTGCACAGCAGTTTCAAGGGTGAGTTGTCCGTCAGCCCTGGGTCGCGTCTTCCACAGGTCCTCACGGCGGTCCAGGTAACAGCAAATCACAGGGTCATCATGAAGGAAGGCAGTGCACATGGAATTGGTCTGGCTCCAGCTTTCAATCAACGTTTGCAACAAGTAGGATCCATGGACAGGGTTGGCTGGATGCAATTCAACTGGGATTTGGCCAATGCTGCAATCATCAGGCACCTCTTTTCCCGGCACACGACGTTCCCATGCCATCTGATTCGATGGGTGCATCCAAAACCACAATGACTGGGTAAACTCAGCCACATTGGTCGGCCGGGTTTCCTGTCCCCATGAAGGCACCAATCCCTCACTCCAAGGCTGCTGCAGGAGGTCAAAGTGGGTCTCCTGTTCCAAAGCCCCAAGAAGCCAGGTGGTGACATCCCCTTTGCTACGGCCCCAAAAGGTCTGCAGAGGTAGGTCACTGCAGAGGTGCGCCCAGCTCAAAGCACGGAATGCATCATTGGCATATGGGTGGCGGCGATCAGGTCTCAGGCCAACCCTTGCCACAGCATCCAGCAAAGCACTGGTCATGCTCTCCCTTTCCCCTTGCCCCGGCCCTTGTTCGTCGGAGCTCGGTTCCCCATAGTCATCTGCTGTAGCTGCTTCGCCTGCCCACTCAGTGTCTGGCTGTGAGGCTTCAACTGCAGCCCCACCAAGGTCCACACCGCACAATGGCTCAGTCGAAGGAGGTGTCCATGGAGCGAGTTGTCCCGCAGCTGCAGCTGCAACTTCCAAGGGGTCACCTGATGCTTCAGTTGATACTCCTGGGTCAGAGGGGCCAGGGCATGGAATCGGAGAATCTGGTCTCCCACTGAGGCTAGGTCCAGCATGTCTGTGAGCATGGATTCCAAGGTTTTCATCTGCAAGGCCTGCATTTTGGGGTCCACTTGCATCTGGCGATTCGACGGGTTCCACCTCAGGTAGGGGAAGCTGCCGTCGCTCAGCAACAGGCCCTTCGTTTCCATCATCTTCCACAAGGATTGCTGGTCCGTTTGGTGCAGCTTGGTGACCCGGGCCTTCAGCTCCTCCAGCAATGTGAGGAACAGGTGGCTGCGAAGAGTCCGCTGTGGTGAGGTGTCCTTCCTCCATGCTACTCCTGCGGCCACCAAAGTCTTCAATGCGCCGCTGTCCTCGTGGTTGAGGAAGAGGATGAAGCTGTCCTGCTGGCGCAGCTGGTTCAAGCTCTGTTCGTGAGCCAGCACGACCTTGCTGATCTGGGAGAGGAGCAGGGCCAGTGGTTTTGCGTTGGTGCTTCCTGTGTCCTTGCTCTGGTTGTCCCCCCGATGACGTTTGACGTCGGCTCGCTCTTCGAGTTCTGGTTTGAGATAGGGTGCCAGAGCTTGGAAGGCTTCCTGCATCTGTTCGTCCATCTCCTCTGCTTGCATCCCGAAGTCCCTGGCCATTGTGGTTTTTGGACAAGAGACACGCCACTTGGAGTGCCACAGGACACTGGTGACTCCAATGTTCTTGAGCCAAGCACTTGCTCACAATTTGCAAGGAATCTGGCAAGCCATAGGTCAACTTGCAGCAATCACACGTATGCACATTGGATGCAGTGTGCCACATGGGTTCCAACAGCTGTGACAACATGTGTTTGGCCCCCGGTAACCCCTGTGCATGGTCCTCAAGGATGTGGTTGTGCAAGGCTCCCGGGGAGAGCGGTCCAATGCCACAGGTCAGGCAGGTGCATCGAAGGTGAAGGTTCACAGGTAAGGTTTGCCACAAGTCCTTCCAAAGGTGTCCACACAGCATGGTAGTCAGGCGGTCACTCACAGGCTCAGGCGTTGTCCCATGGAGGAGGTCACGAACCTGTTCTTCAGTGAAATGTCCAGGGACCAGGACGCCTGCATGTGGTGGAAGTTGATCCGAAGGTTGGGCATACAGCACCATGCGATGTTTTGCATGTAGGATGGCGACTTGGGCAAACAGTGGGCATACGTGAGTCACCGTTTCCTGGGTGACAGTTGGTGCGCAGAGGCAACCCATGTCTTGGTATAGTTGTTGAATCAAGTAGCGCTGCAGGTTCAATCCCCTGTGGTACAAGGAGGCATGCTGTTGTTGGAGATGAACCATCAGGTCGGCCGATCTATCATACGTGCGTTCGCATAGTTGGCAAGTATGTGCTAATTTCAATCGGACGTGAGGTTCAGCAAGGACCTGAGAAAGGTGACCTGTCCAAAAGGCATCCTGCAGTTGGTCATCAATACTGGGTTCCAACGGGGCTGCCTCAATGTCGAATGCCGGGCAACGTCCTTGTTGGATGTGTTGTTTCAGCCCATTCATCACCGAGTAGGTCTGATGACAGTGCCGGCAGCAGGGTTCACCTCGGAGCGCATCTCGAATTGGGTCCCACTGGATGGTCTTCAGGTCATGGGTGTTCATGAGGTGCAGTTGGAGCTCAGTCAGGTTCTCAGGGACTAGATCACACAGCAGGCAAGGCAGGAGGTCCTGGGTCGAAGACACCTGGTAGTGCACAGCTGCAATCTGGGTCGTCACTGGGCAGGTATGTTGATAGCGATAGGTTGCATGGCAAAATGCACATACATGGGAGGCATCCTCAGGCTGTTGCATAAGTCGTGTGATTTGTGGGCTCATCGGGGTCACCCATGGCAGCACCTCCGGGTGGTGGCGCTGGTAGTGGAGTGTGAGCTCCTGCATACGGCCAAACCACTCCCCACACAATGCACAGGATTTGGCTAGGAGTTCGCACAGTTCGCGATCTGCAGCCATAGCTCGCCAGTTGGTTCCAAGGGCGAGCAGCTTCAAGCCCCAATCCTGAGATCGAATGTAGTCAATGGGCAGCTGTGGTGTCGGAGAGTGCATGGCTGGCCTGACAGGGCAGCGGTTGAGCTCAAGGTGTTGGGTCAATCCAGGTCGAGTGTGAAAGGTATGGTTGCAAAAAGGGCAGGTTGGGAGTCCCCCTGGTATCCAGGTCGGATGCACCGTAGGATGCACTCTAAGTTGAGGTTGGTCATGGATGTTGGTGCAATGGCGTTTGAAGTTGGCAAGGTTGGTGGTGTGAAATGGGCAATGGTCACACTGCCACATGCGCCTGGTCTCCACCGGTCTGCTGGGGTCATCAACAGGGACTGCAACCTCTTCCTGCCGAGCTGCGTCAATCAAGTTAGCTAGATGAGGCAGGTGGCTGCAATCAACTGAATGCACAATGTCAGTGGGCAATGCGTGGGTGAGTCGATTGGTGACCGTCCTCTGCAATGTCTGGCATTGGATGCGCAAGAGCTCCAATGGCGGTGGAAACGCGACCGATGCAAGGGCTGCTTGGTGTGTGTGGTGGGTCCTATATGGATGATCAAGGAGTGTGGCACGAAGTTGTTGGTAAGCCAGCTGTTGCAAGGCATGTACATGTGTGGCTGTGAACCCTGTAGCAAAAATACCATAGGTCATGGTGGACCAGATACAAGTCCGCCACAATTGCAGCCTGCTTTGGCGATTGATCGCTCTACTTCTGAGCCATCTGCGTAGCCGTTGGAAGGACATTCTGGCCTGTGACAATCTGAACTTAATGGTTTGATCTTCATAATTGTGGTATGATATTTGCACTCCCAAATACCTGGTCTGGGTCACAAGTGGAATGGCTGTGCATGTGCCATCTGGCATGGGTATGTTGAGGTACGGTCCCAAGTGGTTTCGATGGACATGGTGTGCAAGCAGCTTTCTGGCCTGCGAACCTCCCAATGAGAGGAGGAGCTGGGATTTGGTGGGATTCACTGTGAAGCCTAACGATTGAAGAATGTGGATGATTCGGCCAAACCGTCGGAGTTCCTGCTCGAGCATCTGTTTTGACCGAATCAAGGCCGCAAAATGTAAATCGTCTGCGAAGGCAGTGAAACACGACTTCAACCAGTCGTCACCAAACTCCTGCATGAATTGTTCCATCAACAATGTCATCACAAGGCACCAAAGGATGGGTGCAGCTTTACATCCTTGTTTGAGCCCTCCCCCCACATGCATGTCATAGGTGTCACCGTGATGGGTGAAGTGGTACCTTGTATTCGAATGCCATTGGGTGAGGAGTTTGACAACAGCAGGTCGGATGGGGAATCTGTGCATCTGGCCAAACAACCATGTGCGATCCACTCGGTCATATGCTTGGGATAGATCCAACAGAAGCTGTACCCCTCCTGTGAGTTTCACAGGGTTGTGGCCTGCAGCTCGATTGGCCACACTTGGTCGTTGGCCTTTCACTTGCAGTCGCACTATCTGGCAATGGGTCACTACCCGTCGGATAGCATCAAATGTGCTTCTGTGAGGTAAAAAGGCGAATTGGGGGAGCGATGACAACAAGGCAAAACATTCCTGGGATACAGCATCTGATAGTATGCCAACAATCGATTTGCCGATGGGTTCAGCTAAGGCCAGGGGCCTCAGGTTGGTGACCCTGTCCGCAGGTTTCTGCGGTTTTTGCAGAAATCGCAGCCATGCATCTGTCCAAGCACTTGGCAACTGAGGAGTTGTGGTGCTCCACCATTGACACAAATGTTGATACAGGTGTGGTCCTATGAGGTGACCCCATTGGTGCCACACCGGGCCTGGTGCAAAGGGATGCGCCGTGGCCTTGGACATCGGTATCTTACCCAGGGCATGAATTAGATCAGCCTCACTGAATGGTACACCTGGCGCATCCGGGCAGTGGCATATGATGTCTGCAGGGCCCTGCCATGTTTCATGGATATAGGTGCGGAACATTGCAACTTCTTCCACAGCGGATGCCAGAACACCAAATTGGTTGCGAAGGTGGATGGGTTTGCCAGGTGTACGGGGGGTATATTTCCGAATGATACCATAGAGTCCCTGGGCATTGTGCAGTGCTGCACAACGGCCAGCTTCAGTCAAGAGCTGGTTCAGTTGCTCTTTCTTCTGGTGCTTGTTGTGGAGGCGGTGCTGTTTGTCAATGTGTCGAAAACGCCCCCAATGTTGCCATGCATGGAAAATGTTCGTCAAGGTAGGTAGCTGTCGGCTACGCATTGCTCTAAAATGAGTCCACTTACTTTGCACTAGGTCCACCGTCTCGGTGTCTGGCCTGCTGAGTGGTGCCGATCGAGGGAGGATGCTTTCCACACCTGGGCGGACTGTTTGGTGCAGTTTCGTGATGTAGTCCTGAGGTGCGTATGTGTGAGATGTGAACTCAGCAAGGGCATGTGTGATGGTGGCCTCAAAGTCAGGATCTCGTTGGTTGATGCGTTGGATGCAGGCGTGTCGATGACGGTATGTGAAGCCCTCTGATTTATGATTGGTGTGTGGATACCAATGCCTGGGAAGGGTGGCTATGATGGGCAAATGGCCACAATCTCTGTTGGCAGGTTCGGGTCAACCACTGGGTGTTTTGCTGCACTATCAACTCGGTTATGTCTCATCATGAGGAAGTCGATCCTAGATGAGTCCGCATATTGCACAAAGGTCGGTGGGCTAGACGTGTCAAAGGTGTTGAGGACAACCAGTTGGTGTGTGCGCAGCAACAGTCCAAGGTCCTGGCTGTCCGGGTGCGGCTTGCTGTGGCATGTCCGGCCACGGTGCTTGTAGGTGTGGCAGCCCACCCATGGAGCATCCATCTGCAATCCAGTGTTGAAGTCCCCCCCCATGACGAACAGGTTGCGATTGGGGAGGTTGTGAAGGTATTGGTCAAGGGTGAACAGTAGTTGTTGGCGTTGTTGGGAGCGCACTAAGGTCTGTTGGTGGGGATGTTGGTATACCACTAGTACATCACTGTCAAAGGGTTTGACATTGATTTTCAAGTGCAGAATGCGGCCTGGTAAAACCTCTCTCCAGGAGAGGTGGTGTCGTGGAACTCGCTTGTGCACCAGGACGGCAACTCCAGCACCACGTTCATTCGGTTGTCCTGAATGGGTGATGGTCCAATTCGTGGTGTGCCACTGATTGCTGAACATCCATCGTGTCTCAGTGAGCAGCATGATGTCACAATGGGCTGTGTGGCCCCAATGCAAAAGCTCTTGCAGCTTAGTTTGAGAGAGGCCTGACACATTCCAATGAAAGATGGTGAGTCTATGTTTGGGCTGATGTTGAGGTGATCCCTTGGGTTGTGGTGGCTGGCAAGGTGTAGCACGATCTTGCACTGGCACCACTGGTCCTGTTATGATGCGATCTCGATACCAGGTGAAGCCATGTTTTGCACACCGACGAAGGGCCCTCTGGTAACTTCTCTTCTTGATGCCAGTTAGCATTGTGGGATTACAGGGGCCGAAGCCTATTGGTGGTGTAGTGGCATGTATGTTTGCCTGCGGTAGAGCACTGAGCATGTCAACAGTGGCTCCAGTCACCCCCATGCCAGGGTGACAACCCTCACCCTCCTCAACCGCACCTTGGTGGTTTCGTGGGATGAACTCAGCAGCTGAGGCCCGGAATTGGGACCGGGGGGCACAGTCTTGATGGGCAGCCAGGTGCTGCATGGGCCGCAAATGATCAGGGTCCAGGAGGCTTCGAAGCTCATATGTGTCCAATGCTGCTGCAGGGGCACCACATGGCGAAGGGATCTGCATGGTGAGGTCAAAGTCGAACTCATCCTCATTGGCCATAGTTGAACCGAAGATCCAACCAAGGAAGGGCAGCAGGCCCAACCTCCACCAAAGGGCACCCATCGATGAGCAGGTTTCTTTAACGTGGGCCAGCCCCACGAGAGGCACAGGTTTATTTTACGTGGCCCAGAAACCACGAAAGGCACAGGCTTATTTTAAGTGGCCCAGATACCACTAGGAGAACACAGGCTTATTTAACGTGGCCCAGATACCACGAAAGGCACAGGTTTATTTAAAGTGGCCCAGATACCACTGAAGGCACAGGCTTATTTAACGTGGCCCAGATACCACGAAAGGCACAGGTTTGTTTTAAGTGGCCCAGAAACCACTGACACAGGCTTGTTTAACGTGGCCCAGATACCACGAAAGGCACAGGCTTATTTAAAGTGGCCCAGATACCACTGAAGAAACACAGGCTTATTTAAAGTGGCCCAGATACCACTGAGAAAACACAGGTATCTTTAACGTGGCCCAGAAACCACGGCAGCAGCAGCACAGCAAAGAGCTATGGCAGCCCACCCACGGCACCGAGACACAAAGCCCCGCGGTGATGGCAGTCGTCACGAGGCCACCACGGCGCGCGAAAGAGCTGCGGACCGACGCTGGTGTCGGCCAGTTTGTGCCCAGGGCTTTGTGTGTGTGTGTGTGTGTGTGTGTGTGTGTGTGTGTGTGTGTGTGTGTGTGTGTGTGTGTGTGTGTGTGTGTGTGTGTGTGTGTGTGTGTGTGTGTGTGTGTGTGTGTGTGTGTGTGTGTGTGTGTGTGTGTGTGTGTGTGTGTGTGTGTGTGTGTGTGTGTGTGTGTGTGTGTGTGTGTGTGTGTGTGTGTGTGTGTGTGTGTGTGTGTGTGTGTGTGTGTGTGTGTGTGTGTGTGTGTGTGTGTGTGTGTGTGTGTGTGTGTGTGTGTGTGTGTGTGTGTGTGTGTGTGTGTGTGTGTGTGTGTGTGTGTGTGTGTGTGTGTGTGTGTGTGTGTGTGTGTGTGTGTGTGTGTGTGTGTGTGTGTGTGTGTGTTTTTTTTCCTCGCTCCTTTTCTATTCAATCCAAGGGTGCGCAGGCCATACATCTTTGTGATGGTCTCAAGATTGAGACTGGGCCTAGGAAGCTTCTGGTCATCTGCAAAATTGGTCATGGTGTCACTCCGGAGAAGAGTCGCATCAAATCATCCGTGTTGCGAAGTTGCTGAACTGTGGGAAGATCCACCTGATCTGCACGGCAAAACCAGACCAGCACTGTGTCCTGTGAATATGTCGGTACCTTGGTCAATCGTGGCAGTCTGTCATCATTGGTGTGCAGCACTGTGAATGTATCAAAGGTGGAATCCGCCACCAGCAACTGTGCTTGACAGTGTCCTGCCATGTCCTGTCCATAGTAGCTCGAAAATGCCACCAAGCAGTACACTTGTTGTGTTGTCTGCAAGGAATCAGGTTGCAGTACAGGCATAGTCACTGTCGGTTCACATTCAATCACACATGGGTTGTAACATGTGTTGCCGTGTGAATCCATGGCGCCACGGTCCAAGTGAAGGCACAAAATGGTAGGTGTGGAGACAAGGCCTCGAAACATCGATTGCTCTCGGTGCCAGTGCTCGATGAGGGCCTGCACAGTGGTGTGGGTGCCATGATCAGGATGTGGTGGTGACAACACAATGCACATGTGGTGGTGTATACTCTGAAGCTCCAAATTGGGTTGATCCAGGACGGCCAAGCGTTTTTCCCAGCGATGATCCAGTAGCGCTGGAGTGAACTCTGACCACAACATCAAGTCTGCTGCAAACTCAGCAATGTCCCCCTGTCCAGCAACATGAGTACGATCCCATTCAGAAAACAAGGTTGCAAAGGTGTCCATGTCTCTCAATGTCACTGGTGGTGAGGCATGCTGTAGCAAGTGCATGATGTTGCGAAAACCCCGGATCCCATCCTGCTCAGAAACTCTTCTGCGGCATACAAAGCTCCACACCCAGCAGTAGAAAGCAGCATTGCAGAAGCAAACATTACTGGTGTTGGTGAATTGGAGCTGTGAGGCAGCATATCGAAGTTCGTTCAGCA
>VSDK01014567.1:104033-130899 GCA_009767595.1 Symbiodinium kawagutii | reverse complement strand
GGGTGGGTGGGCACAGGTCTTCTCACTGCTCTTTGTTGCACATAGGCAAGTGTATGTACTATGTGTGGGGGGTATATCTATGTTTATGTATCCATATGGGCCTATATTTATATAAACCTATTCTGCTGTGTGCGTGCATCATGCGTGCTGAGTTTGTATGCATGAGTTCATGCGTGTTCTCTACAAGCACAGGGGCGTAGGTGACCGTGCGCAAGAATCCTTCGGTTTGTGAAAGAACGAGGCCGCCAACATCCTGCCACGAGAGACATTTGACAACATGAGCAACCCAATGTCGGAGGCTGACGCTATGAGTGTTTATGTGTCATTATGTTTCATTGGGTTGATCATGTTGTCAAATGTTTATGTTTCATTATGTTTCATTGATGGCTACTATGGCACCATCTGGGAAATCTGACCCACGTGCTCTCGGATGTGTTGATCCATCTCAGAAACCACAACGCCAACCAGCCGTTGTTGCTTTAACATGTTTCAAGGATGCTGCTGTGCAGTTGTCATGATAATGCCTAGGGTGTTTTCTTATTGCTCTTAAGAAAAGATGCGCAGTTGCTCGTTACTTTTGGTCGCAGAGCAGAATGTGCGTGCACCAAAGGCCCCGAGTGTGGCTAAAAACCACTCACCAGCGCTTGCAATCGCCAGTGGCAAAGAGCTTCAGCCGAGGTCTTATTTGGATGGCTCTAAATATTTGTACTTGATGTGATTGAAACACCTCAAATCAAGAAATCAAAATTTTGCATTTGATGGATTTGCACTTGATATTAGAATAATTCGCAAATGGTGACTTTACTAATACAGTTGGGAATCCTCTTATGTAATGGTTTCGAAGCATTTGCGCAGCATGAACAAAGCTCAGTGAACGAAAACCATTCACAAATTCGTGGGCATGCTGTTGAAGGGTCTTTGCCGAGCAGCCCAATATTTTCCAAAACTGGCACCTTCATCTATGTTGGTACGCCACAACCAACCAACCAGCCAGCCAACCCACCACTTGCAGGTGTAGCATCTATACACATATCACGGATATCCCCAAGCTGTCATTGCTTGCAGTACTGGGAGATTCATATTGATACGACCCACATACTTGAAGGTAAATCACCAGCTATAGTAAAACCTGTGGTATATAAGCATGGACCTTAGTAGCTCAGGCATTGTCACTGGCAAGCTATGCACATTGCACCTGAGAATCAGGAACTGTGTGCGTCATGCTGCGCGCTGCGGAGGTGCCGAGCCCAGTTTGATGATTGGCTCGAGCTGCCACGAGGACGTGCCGGTGCTGCGGATGTGGTTAAAAGGAAATTGCTGCTGCACAAAAAGGGCTGCCACCACCAATTCAACAACAGTTGGCTGGTAGAGGATAAACTAGGTCACAAAAGTTTGAAACCATTTCACAACATCATCATACACTTACATTGTTGATACACGATGCTGAAACCACAAGGCAATACTGACCCTTCTGGCTGTGGCAACAACACGTCATGCGATGTAAAAAAAGTCTCACAACAAGTCCGCCAGTCGGACGTTGCATTTGGAGTGACCAAGCCTGTGCTCCAGCGGCAGTCCAGAAAAACCAGTGGTAACAGTCGGACCGCACTTCTGGTAGCACTTCAAAAACTTGTTGGTCGCTTCCAATTACAAGCAAACAGTTTGCGTGGTAATCCGCAGAATCTTTTCGAACGGCTGTGGTAATATTCTGTTCACAGACTCATCTCTTGTACACATACTTTGAAACTCGCGCATGCTGATGGTTCTCTCACAATTCACCAAAGCTTCGATGACGGCTCGGCTCGAGGGGACCCCTCCATGGTCTTCACTGATCTCGCGAGCGAAGTCCAAGGCATTTCTGCCCCTGGAAGTTTGCTGTGTCGGATCTGCTTGGGCTGACATTAGCAGCCGGACCAGTCGATGGCTACCCAACTTGGAAGCGACCTGAGCAGTGCATTTCGGGCTTAACGTTGTTGGGCAGTGCCTAAGAACGGCTACGATCGGTTAACGGTTTATTGGTGATTGTAAGTCAGGTGCTTAATAGTGGGAGCTGGAACCAATGTCGGTCGGCTTGTCTGGGATCCATGTCAGTCATGATGGAAAACAACACGTCCCAAGCAACTTTGGTAACGCCGGCAACAGCAGCACCAGCAAAAGCTGTGGCAGCAACGACAACAGCAGCACAACCACAACAGCAACATCAGCAGCAACAGAAGCGACAAGGAACACCAGCTGAGTCTTCAACATATCGGAAATCCCTGGTGGTACCCGAGCTAATTCACAGCTGGGCAAACTGGTGCCACCAGTTCGAATGCCTTGAAGGGTTCCTTGGTCTTTTCGGGGTAAATGAAACAATGATGGGGGTAGAACTGATAGAACCACCCATATTGAGGTTGTACAAACTGACATTGATTGGGATACGGATGGAACCAGCGATTTCCATTTGCACAAACGTTGCAGCTGACTTTGAGAATTTGTTCCGCTCAATGGTTGTAGCTCCTTTTGTGGGCTGCAACAACTCTCCATGCATCAGCTCTCCATGCATCAGCATGCGTACAAGCCCAAGACTGATACATGCGAGCGTAGGTGAATTATCCAAAAAAAATCAGTTGCTGGTTACTTATTACGTGGCAAACCTGGGTTTTGCTGAGAATTTGTTGAATGACAGGTACAACTGTGCAACCGAACATTAACAAATCTGTACCATCCGATGGAGTAGGACTTTGCTCATGCGTCATGTTCGATTGTGGATACGCATAGCTACAGATCGAAATCCTTGCCAAACAATCTCCCACAAAACCGTTCGTTGTTTGGGGCTTATTCGGTACCTTCATTCTGAGAAATTGGCGAGACCCTTTTAAAAGTATGATGCCAAACTGGACCACCAGAGGAGTTACAAAGCAGCCAGAGGAGTTTCAAAGCCACTGCCAAATGTTGAACTACATCCAACTGAGCCACCATTTGCTGGGCGACCAAAAATGTTGCTGCCACTAGCACTGCCAGGGAAAAGCTTTGGTGGTCACAACAAACAAGAATGTAGCTAAGATGTAACCAATGCAAACCATCACCAACAATTCTTTGCTATTGTTATAATTACACGTTGTTGCCGGTTATTGCTGTTGTTTGTACATGTTGCTACTATATGATGCTTATCGTACTTGCTATTGTTGTTGGTTGTTTGCTATTTTGGCACATCATGGTTGGTTCATGTTGGTTACTATAGTTGCAATCATCGAAAGTTGGTTACATGTGGTATATCATAGTTGCTATATAATTATTGGAGTAGTTGCTAATTATTGAAATTACCATATGAAATATACTGTTGGTTACAAGATGATATACCAACAGTTGCTATATCTAATATACAATATTTAGAGTTGCAATTATTGATCATTGTTAGATGTCATCCTTTTCGGCTACGAACTTCCTGCGGCCGAAGGTAACTGACCGCCGCTGCAAAGTAACTGGGTCTAGCAGAAGCCCTGGAACAGGTTGGGTTTGTCGAAAAATGATGTGACAAAACTGGCAGTTTACCTATTAAGAATGGCTATGGTTGGAAGGTCAGATATGGTTACTTTCCCTATTCACTGGCAGTTTCCTTACTAAAATGATCATTGTTGCTTAGTGGAGTCGGGTCCATTTATGGACAGTGCTGCTCAGTTGGAGATACCGCCAGCGGTGATCCGGTGAGGCTTGAAGGCCCATATCGAGAGACCATCACCCATGGAAAACCGCTGGGGAGTTACTGCTAAAAAACGCTGGTAGCCTATTAAAAGCTGGATACTCCACTACTTTGCTTATTGTTGGTTACTAAGCCGTCGGTTACTAAGTCTTATGTATAAACAATGTGTAACTGTCATGAACCATGTGCTTCCCATGCATTTGTTGCTTTTTACCCTCTAGTCTTAAGCAACAATTGTTTTGAACCATCCATTAACCACTGTAATAATTGTTGATTATTGCTGGGTCATTGTTGGTTCTTGCTGGTTACTAAGCCCTAGCAGCTGCATCCCACAATTGCTGGATTATTCACCCACATGATCCACTATGCACCAATTCTTCATCAATCACCTCATGAACCCATGATCAAGGCGTCCGCCCAAGCAGCATGAAGTGGACTGAGCTCCTCTTCCTTCACCCAGATGGTGCCTCTACCAGTCCCCAGTGACACTTGCCATTGATGGCTTCACTCATGGGGGTTGCAACAGCTATAGCCAACAATTCCAGATCGTACGGGTGACCAAAAGTTGCCGCAGGTTCTGAAATGCAAGCGGCCAAGATGGCGACCAAAGCTACAAGATGCTACGAGCCACTAGGAAGTTCATCCGTCCGGGACCTACATTGTTGGTGCTGGCAGATCAATCACAAGAAGTGGGGTAACATATGCCCTGATCGGAACTCTAACGACTGGTTGATAATGAGGTTCCGCTGAGTGAAGCCACCAAGTGTTTCCAAATGTTCTGCATCCCTAAAGAACATGACTAAGTTGATGACCACCCCCTAACAGTAGATAGTTATCATCATCTTTGATCACAGCTACTCCAGTAAACTATTTCAAACAGCAACTCGAGAGGATCTTGGGTCATCCAGGGACTTAGGCCATCCAGCGACTACCCAGCCTTTGCTTTTTGATTTCCCCTCCAAAAAATGATCATCTTTGGGGATTGCAAGCAATGCCAATGAGGCCGGATGTCACTGGCTTCAGCTGTCTAGATCCGTGAGGCACCTTGGTTGGGATATCAACAACCCAGTTTCTGGTGATGAGTCTCCCACGGCCCCCATGTATCTCAGCCCCACATCGCTGAGACACCATGTAGACCCGGGAAGTTGAAGCGCGCCAGAAACTGGCTCAAGGCAGCCTGAGGCCGCCAGGTTTGCCAGGGGAAGCGCTGTGGCAAACGGCTGAGGCCAAGAATGGTCAGCTGTCCTTGTGGTCTTCCGGAAGTTTGTTCGCACAATGAAAAAGTAGGGGCTGCCTTCGACTGATTAATAGATCTTCCCATGAACTGAATTCTCACAAATGTGGTCCCAGAACTTCCAAATAATCGAGAACTCTGTTAAAGCACGTCCCGTTGATGCTGGTTCGAAGAGTGTGTCAGTGTTGCCAGTGTTACTCCGTGTGACCCATAGTTTCAAACGCTCAGCATTGAAGCCAACCCCAGCGTTGACATTCCCTGCTTGATTTGGTTCATGAATAGGTTCCCATTTGGAAATTTCATCCGGGCCATCACTAGGTCGACAGCCATGCTACCGGCGTCAGATGCTCCCCAGCAACCCGCCTGTCGTCGGTGAATCCTCTGTTGACGGCACTTCTTCGCTTTCGAACGAGCTGCCAACAGTTTCGGACACTCCAAGCCTTCACCTCACGGTGATCAGCAAGAAGTAACCAGTGAACCAGCCATTAAGCCAGCCATTAAGCCAGCCATTAAGCCAGCCATTAAGCCAGCCATTAAGCCAGCCATTAAGCCAGCCATTAAGCCAGCCATTAAGCATCAAGCATAACCATCATGAACCACTTTTATGACTAATCACGATTAACCATGTCAGATTCACTGTTGACAGTAGGTATATGCTCGTAAGGAAACATCAGTATCTATCATCAAATGTTTCGTCCTTGACCTCTACCAACGGTCCGAGTTCCGAGTTCTCTCATTTGCTCTAAGGGTAAACCCGACATTGGATTAGCAGCGGCTCACAATCGGTGTGTCTGGCTGGACGAGTAGTTGAACGAGGGTTCAGAAGCAACAAGAGTATCAGCAAAATATCAACAGGAAGGGACCGTGTGCCAGTGCAAACGTTGTTGGGATATAGAACCATGAATTACCAAGAATGGTACCGGATAAGCACGGCTACCAGAACAACAGCGGCGCTTTCCTCTGCTTAGGATTCCTATCCGTGTGAATGAGTATTTTCGACCAACGCTGTGTGCGAGTCCAAGGGAAACCGCAGAACGGCCCCATACTCAGGGTTTCTGATCCATCGATCTGGTAAGGCACCTAGCTCCAGAAAGTTTTGCCCTTACAAAGGAGCATTGGCAATACCAAAGCAGGTTGTACGATCCACACAAAGAACACCTGCTGCGATCACTCTACGCACCCGGATGGCCCAAATGGGAGATTATTGATCCAAAACAAAGGCTCCTGCTTCTGCCTACAGGTTGTTTCGCTGAAATTTTGTTGCGCCACTTGTGCAAAGGAAAGGGCCGCTGTGTTCCGAGATGATTTGGCGGTGGGCTGATCAAAAGCCAAGGTTCCAAAATGATTGATGTGGCCCGTATCCAATCTATGGATGTGTGACAAGCCAGGTCAAATCCAACTTGTTTTTGATCGTTTTCCCGAGCCTCGATCATGTTGATGGAGATATACACAGCATCAGGTTTAGTGGTTTCATGTCCTCAATCTAAGCACCCCTTGGGTGACCTCCATGCCGGATACTGCTTTTCCTGTACAATTGGGCCAGCCTTGAAGCACAAGTAGCTTTAGTGGAGAAACAACGTGCACATCTTCGCTGGCAAAATTCGACCAAGGTTTTGAGCATCGCCCACTTTTCAGGTAAAATTTGGGGCCATGGATGGTGGAATTCTCAGGGAAACCATCACATTTGACGGGCACACATGGATGGATCGCCCAGCTCTTGGCATCTTAATCAGCTACAACATGGAATTGGAGGTGGATTAATCCAGGTCTCGTCTCTGCCAAGTCACAGAGAGTTCTTTGAAGCAAACGCATGGCACAGCTTCCGTCTCCAGGTGGTGGAGGTCCCTCAGCTCGATCGCTGAGGTCTCCCAGGTCAATGCAGGTGGAGTGCGCTGCTCGGCAGTCATCCGAGAAGAGCAAAGCAGGTTGCCTCGAGAGCGAAATGGCAGGGCTATGGCAGGGCTATTGCAGGGCTGAGTTCCGAATGGATGGTCCCCATGCCATGGTCCCTGGATGGAAGTATTGGCTTAGTTGGCTCAGTTCCCAAATAGCAAAGCGCAGCTGAGTTCATAGAAAACCTGGTCCCCAAATGGCATTCTGCAGCCATGTCGTGGTTGATGAGTCTTTTCTACCAGGTCCCGGAGCCATCGCTCTGGATCTTTTTGTGCCGTTGCGCAAGCTTTCCTCTTGTCCCTTTGCACCCTCTCTCCTACTTGAATATGCGGCTGGGAATACTGGGTCACAACCCTCAAAACCATGGTTCATGCACACCTACTAAGTGGAAAATGCACGTCCAAGTACCTCTTCTGGCGCCACCTTTTCTCCGGCACTACATGAAGGAATGCATTTGTCCTCGAGGTAGAGTTTCTCTGCAAAACTTCTTCTGTTGAGTATACATTATATCTTGGCAGGTGCTGATTCACGTATCATGTGCACAAGCAATCTCTACACTACATGCATACATACAACCCAAAAACTCGAAAAGCACCATCTGCACCGAGTTTCTTCGTCATCAGAACTTGGCAAAGGTAAATGGATGCCATCCCACGAGCGCAAGTGAGATGATGATGCGCAAACAGCACCACTTTCGAACGAAAAAGAAATGACCGTCGGCACTGCCTAGAGCAGTGCCGTCAGTCGGATAGCCAAACGCTGCAGTGAACCGAGCACCTCTAGGATCCACAAAGATTCACTGTGTTTGGTGGTGAAGCAGTATGGAGAAGCTGCAATTTCAAGAGACATGAACAACTCGTGATACATATTGAAGCCATAAGAGTCAACCACCCGTGTTACAAAGTGAAGCAATAAGAAGAAGCGTGAACAAGCAACTTCAAGGTACGTACAGAACATAGACGATGGATCACTGAATTACAGTATGCTGTTCTTAGTGAAATTGCCATCGCATTTATGTCGACATTGATGGTGATCCTCCCAACGTCGAAGATACTAAGCCATTGTCAAAGCCACTGGGTTGTGGCCACTCTCCGCGTTTTGCCTTGAAGGCTAATCCCCCTATTGATGACATTCTTCAAGTTCACTTCCACCAAGTCTGTGGAGGTACATTACTTCAATTTCACCTCAACATGTCAGCCGCCACAAGGAAATGAGCACTGTCAAAAACATAGGGGAGAGCAACTGGATCTACCAATCTTCACTTGTGCTCACCCAATACCATGGCAGCATATCCTTTGATGCTGCTTCTATGGTTGTCTCAACAAGAAAGTATAACCAAACTGAATGGCTTACAACAGTCAATTGTTTTGTCCGTGTCACCCCTATCTATTGATTATTGGTCCAATTCTTACTACACAATTGACTATCGTTGGTAATATGTTCTTGGTACACTTGTTGTATTGGTTATTGGTACACTTGCTATAGGCTTGAAACACCTTCAATTCCCAGATCATATCATGCTCGTCGCCCAGGACCTGCAGGACGTTGGTGAAAACCGCACGGTCGTAGACGCCCAGCTGCGCCAAGATCTTGCGGTTGATGTTGATGTTTGCCTCCTGATCCAAGCTGCAAAGTTTGGCACCCGCGCGTAACTGTGGTGAGACCTTGATTCTTTACCTGGTTGGTGGTTGGACCACCCCTATGAAAAATATGTTTGCGAACCAACCATTTTTGGTAATAATTACTAGGGAGAATGAAACATGTTTAAAAACCACCAACCAGTTACTGTCGTGAAACTTTGGTCAGATCTCTGAGTGATGGATTCCTTTGTTCCCCTGAATAACCCTGCGATACGGGAAGCAACCAGTGAGTTTTGTTCCATCGAGGCTGAATTTCTATGCCATGATCACCACTGCGATCAGCAGTCATCACATTCTTGTCGCTTGGTGGGGCGCCATCCCAAGCATGATCCATCGTGAACCTTTCTTGCTGAGAGCTGGAGCAGTATATGATTTAAAGCAGATGACGATGACGATGATGATGACGATGACGATGACGATGACGATGACGATGACGATGACGACGACGACGATGACGATGGCGATGGCGATGACGATGACGATGACGATCATCATCATCCCTAGAAAAACCTTTCTGGATCATAACTGCCGTCCCGAAGGCAAAATAATTCATTGGGTGCAATCCTCAATCCGGGCCTTGAAGACCGCTCAACGGGTTACAGCAATGTGTGGAGGATGTCTAGCTGTTGGTGACTTAATTATGGAAGAAGGCTTTTCATTATGACGATGACGATGACGATGACGATGACGATGACGATGACGATGACGATGACGACGACGACGATGACGATGGCGATGGCGATGACGATGACGATGACGATCATCATCATCCCTAGAAAAACCTTTCTGGATCATAACTGCCGTCCCGAAGGCAAAATAATTCATTGGGTGCAATCCTCAATCCGGGCCTTGAAGACCGCTCAACGGGTTACAGCAATGTGTGGAGGATGTCTAGCTGTTGGTGACTTAATTATGGAAGAAGGCTTTTCATTGCAGGGGCCCTCGGACAACCATCAAGGAAGAATGACAAACAATCCTTGCTGAGCTGCAACAAGTTACAGCTGCGGAGTTCAATTGGCTGATCATCCGCCAAAACTGCGAAACGTTGCTGGCTTGAACCTGGAATTTTCTGTCGCAATGCCCCACGTTAAAAAGAGTTGTTTGCCGTTCCTCGATGTTCCAAGGGTCGAAACAAGGGATGCTCCAGGATACGGGCAGGACTTACAGCAGTGGAACGGTGGACTACAACTAGGGAGGTAAAATAAGCTGAATCCAACAGAAAAAGTATTTGGGATCATGCAGTCTATAATTCAAGAAAAATGGATTGGGTATGGGTGAAAAGCCTATACCCTAAGACAAATTGCAGCAATGTGGTTGGTTGCGCAGAATGATCACAGCTTTGTGTTTTCAAGCCATTCCCAGGTGGCAGAAAAAGCTTGGCGAAGGCGCTAAAGTCACTCCTTCATCTTGCAGATAAACTGATTGTACCTGGCCACGCATGGTCCGAAGAGATTGGTTGCCGCAAAAGACACAGGGCAGCACTGGGTGCGAACATGTTTGGCACATGGTACTACTTCGGCGCAAACCTACACATGTCAGCATGTGTGCATGTGTGCACCCATGTATAACTGTAGATGACAACCGAATTTCCTGGTTGGATGTTCGCTTTTGATGTTCGGGGCCAATTTCTCCAAAGCAGGGGTCGTTGTAGTTCCGCGTATGTCTTCAAAGACGCACATGTTGCTCAACGCCCCAAAAATGGGACAACTAGCAAGATCGCAACTGGCAACCATACCACCTCAACAACTGCGGTCGTGGGAGCAAGTTAGCAGTATTGTGCATTAAGCCTACATTCCTAACCATGAACCAGTGTGAAACATTCCTTTACCCACTATCACAACAAGAGGAAAACGATCCAATCACATCCTAAGGGTTGACTCATCACAGCTTGGTCAAACATGGTCATTGGTGGCTCCTCATGTTTGTTGGTGGTTGATGACGGTAGCGACTTGCGCCTTAGGGTGAACTGCGGTGAATGACATTGATCATGTTTGGTCTATGGTGGCTGATGATCCAGCATGACCGATAATAGGGGATACACTGGCAATAAGCACGACATTAGTTGATTACTATTACTAGACAGGATCATCCGATACTGTTTGAAAGTTGCGCCCATGTCAGCGTCAAAATCCCCAGCATGCTGATGATATTGCGGTTTATTATTGGCTATATCCCTCTAAGGGTTGCGCCACATGTTCATTTGCTACACCAAGCATCATTTCCAGCGAATATTCCGTCGCAATCAACCGCGTGGTCCCAAGCTCCAAAATGGTTGATGTCCCCTCGAAAAATCAACATCAAGGATGATTGGGGTTGCAGCCCCAGTTGCCATGCCTTGCCCTTGACTCAGTGGCAACCCTGCGATTCTCGCCGAGTTCTAAGCCCTACCGGCCCCAAGGAACTGATCGCGCGAAACCCGGGCGCACGGAATGCCGTGCAACTTGGAGTTGTTGCCCACCTGAGCACAGGGGAATCCAATGCGCACAGATTGCCTGTCCTCCAAGGTGCACAGCCGTCGCATGTATGTGTAAATTTAAATCTATAAATATAAACGCGTACATATATATATATATATGTATTTATCTATTTATTTTCGTATATAGAGAGAGATATACAAAAGTAATTGTGGATCAGACAACCATAGCGAAAATCGCACAACCTGGTCATCACAAGCACACACGACGATAATCATCCTGATTGGCACTGTCGATGGACAATGGTGAGCACTGATCTAACCAATCAAGTACCCGTATACACGTGCATCTATCTATATGTATATATATATATATATGTTTATATTTATATGTATATACATACACATGTTTGCATATACATGTATATCTAAATATATATATATATATATCAATAAATATATATATATATATATCAATAAATAGATATATATATATATATCAATAAATATATATTTATATATACATATATCCAATAATGTATATGAATAACTGTATATACATAGATATCGACTCTACATCATTGTACGTTTGTATATGTATGCATCTATATTTATATATACACATAATTCTTTCCTATGTATATGTAAATATATATATATATAATAGGTATATAGTATATACATATGCGTGTACGTAAAACTCCCCGAGATAACCTCCCGGCAACAGGGTCCAGAAACAGTGGTCCGTTGGGACTGTTGATCGGTCCAGCCACCTTCTGGAAAGCTTCCAGTTTCAGAGCCAACCAGCTTTGATTTTTATTGTTTGATTGCTCGGGATTCCGCGAATGTCATGGATGATATTGATACTGTGTTGATGGACAATGATTCATGGTGGTGATGATGATGCTACCAAAAAAAGTGTGATTTCAATTGAGATAGAGGTCAGTTCCAACCAGTTCATGGTTGACAACGGCAATCTTCCAACGTCATGATGGATCTTGATGCATCATGCGCACTGTGCCAACCCCCCCCACTGTGCCAAGGCAAAGTACGCGCTGAATCCACAGCTGACGGCGCTCGCGTTTGAACTCTCGTCGCGCGCGGTACCTGGATCAGCTTCAGGCGCCAGGCTGGTCTCATAGCCAGTTCTCTGTTAGTCTGTTTGAATCTGTTCTCTGTTAGTTCAGATAGCCAAATTTCTGTCAGTTCTCTGTTAGATAGCCAGCTGATGAAAAGTCTCACAGAAATTTGGGAAATTCAGTCGAACAGATTCAAACAGAATGGCTAAAGAATTTTGGCAAATTCCCGATTTTGGTCGGTGCACCAAAAGTTCAACTGGAGGTGCCATCCTTGAAGCCGGTTCTCTCTTTGATCTTCTGCTGGCTGATGTTGGCATTCTTCGTATTGTTCTACCAATGCCAGCAAGCTTCAAAATCAGAAACAAAGCAAACAATCTTTCTACTGTACCAGTAAATAGCAGTCAATCAATCAATCAATCAATCAATCAATCAATCCATCCATTGCTAACTAACAACTGCTAACTAAACCCACTATCGACATATGATTGCTAACCATCGATCTGGTGGGCACACTGCCCAACAGCTGGGATCAAGAGAGTATCCAATCGGGTTGCAGAGGTTGCGTGGGCCAAGACATTTTCACGAAGCCGAGTCCTAGATGCAACGACGCAACGGTCTAGAAGTAGACTACAGATTTGATTTGGTGTGTCTACACATCTGAAGCCTATGTGCTGGAAAGATGTATGTATATAAATATATAAATAAATAGAAGTGTATTCATATATATATATTATTTTATGAGAATATAAGTGTAAGTTTATATATGTATATGAGAATATCCATTTGTGTATATTGTACTGTATACATGTCCATTTTGAAATAGGTCATATCATATCATATATGGACTTTCGAAAATCTTGCAATGCACCATGTCCAATGTTTGAGGCCCCCGAAAAGACTACACGGAGTCGTCATATTCGATCGCAGCCGAATGGTGGCTGCGAAAGCCACGGCTGTCAGAGGTACACTTGTTGGTGAAAAAAACAACTTAAGCATCATCATTCAATAACTATGTTTATAACTCAATAAGTCAATTGATAATGGTGAATGGTAAATAACATGAACCATCAATTAGAAACCAACATCATTAATCATCCATCAATGGTAGAGGATTCTGCTTTGCACCTGCAAACAAGGTTCTTGTCGCCCACACCAAATGGAGGGGCACCAGCATCTCCATCAATGATAATGAGGACAAACCCAACAAAAAAGAAACATATAACTGTTTCGGGGCAGGCGGCCTTGGATGAACAGTCATCATTTCTGTTGCCATACTAAACCTGACACCATTTCTGTTGCCAGCATACTAAACATGACCAACAAAACTGGGATCTCACTTACAATCAATGGAAAACCAACCAAATCAATAGAAACATATCAAAACAAGGATGACCCACCAAAAGGGGATATCACTTACAATCCCCTGGGGAAACCTTGGCATACCGCCAGCCACCGCCAGGTGGGCACTTCCTCTTCAAAGCTTGCATCACAGCTTGCCGTGCCAGGCGGTAGCCTTGGAGGACATGGAGCCTCCATCCATTTGACTTCTGCAGTTGGCGGTTGATCACTTCGGATTTATTGAACGAACTTCAAAGTATCTATATATAATGTATAGTCTGAATTGACTTCGATTACAGAAACTTGAACTGTTCTATGATCTTGTTTAACTTCAGTTGACTTTTTATTCTGTAATTCGATCATTCAAACTCATCTTGAGAGCAAGCTCGAAGAATAGGACCCATCCAGAAACGAACGAAAGAATCGCGGAAATGTGAGCGCAAAGCATTGACAGGCTGCTGAGCGTTGACAGCCTTTCATCTTGGGCTCGAACAGTTCCTTCTACGCTTGTGCATGTTGTCCAGGGAATACTTCAACCACATCGACTTCCTGGCACAGGCTAGCCTTGGCAATACAAGCTGCAGGGTCCCTGGCATTTCTATAGAATAAAGCACCAGTTGAACCACAAATATGTACTGATTCACCATCACACTTGAGGGTTGAAATGGAGCTCCCATTGCTGATGGACCAAAACCAGCTGGGCGGGATCAAAAGTCATTACCTTAGATCATCCGTCCGCCACCCAGGCAGAGGACAACGCCATGATTCGCAATGACGCCTGGCTACCAATCGAAGGTTGGGAGCCATGGCATATCCTCCCCCAGAGTCCACCAACTCCAGAGATGCAACGTGGCATGTTTCAGCCACCAGCAACCAGCCATCCCCCAAACCCACCAGCAACGGATCACATCCTAGCAGTGCATGTTGATTATCTCTACCTTCAGCCTCATCAACCCTTGGAAATCACAGTTCAAAGATCCATGGTGAATCATCCAAACCCAAGCAGAAGCGTAATTTCTTACTCCTAATGCTCAATTTACCTGCTTTGATCATGGTTAGATATGTTAGATCATCCATGATCATCCTCTCGACCCTAAATTGGCCCGGTTCAAAAACACATCTGGGGATTTGGGCGCAACGATGTACAAGCGCTTGCGCGGCTTGCGCACAGTCCTCCTTTCCATGGCCCTCTTGGGACGCCTCGGAAACGCTGCCCACAAGACTGATCCCTGGCTGGTGGTGAAGTGATAAAATGTAGATGTTTGTTGGCATACATGAGATAGATAGATAGATAGATAGATAGATAGATAGATAGATAGATAGATAGATAGATAGATGGATCGATGGATGGATGGATGGATGGATGGATGGATGGATAGATAGATAGATCTATATAAGAGTAGCCAAGAAAGCTTGTGGCTTGTGGTAGAAATGGTCAATCCGGGATAATCACTAGCAAAAGACGCTGCTTCATGGTACAACGAGCTTGACTATCAACCCATAAATTCGGGCACCCCAGCACCACGAAGGGTTCCCTTGGCCAAAAAAAATGGAGAGATGCTCCAATAACTCGCACCTCAAGAAAGCGTGAATGATATAGTCAATCTGTGTCAATCTAACACTCAAAAATAACCCACGAGGGTAGCGAGTCATCTCCAAAAATGGGCAATTGAAAGAATCCCAAGAGCTTAAGATTCTGCTGTCATATGAGCAGAAACTGATAAAGGATCTGATCCATGCCCATGTGCACAATTCTTGGCCCCACAGCGCTTGTATCAAAGAAAGTCTGTTTTGCTGACCTTAACCATCAAATCAACAATTTCAATCCTTGACTACCCATCAGACCGACTCGGAACTGACCATCAGAGTTCTGATCACCATGGGAGTTTTAATCCTTAACTAACCAACTATCACTCCATGGTGATCTGTACGAATGAAGTCCTGACAGCTCGAAGGACAGCATGAAGTCACAGCACGGCAGCGCTCCCTCCAATAAAGAGACCCCGTTGAGGGCCCAGCTTGGGAGGAGTCATCCTTAAGGAAATCGTGTCATAGTTGAAGGGAATCCCTGGCTATGGATCAGATTGTCTGCTGTGGAGATCCGTGGAACTGGTAACCAGGCTAAAGGAAGACAGATGCTGTGATGATCACGAAATGAAAAAAAATCCTGCATCAGTTAGACAAGAAAAAGCTTCACTCAAGTCAGACAAACTTCCCACCAGGGTCACCAAAGTTACTTTTAACAAAACTGGCACACTTGATCCCTGCAACTAATCGGCTCATACCGGGAGCTGGGGACTTACTAAGTGATCAAGCAAGGCCGAACAAATCAACAACAAAGCTTACTGTTTGGTTCATTACCGGTCATGACTTGGTATGCAGTAAGTGGAGTATGTTGGGCAACTAAGCTAGATCACCAAGTTGGGTATCTACATGTATCTACCATCATTTCTATCTTTGTTACAGCCGCTTGCCTGGGCTTCGGTGAGAACCGATGGACAGCCGGTACATATTGCTTCGCGAGTGATCTACAAAATGGGCGAGCAACTTGATAAAATCTGATCATCCACTTGTGGAAAGCTGTTCAAATCATGTTCATTTTCGGGATCTTCACTAGGCTTCACCATGCCAAACATTCCTTGCCGCCTGTGAATCGTTAGCAAAGACCTGACCATCACACCCATACGAAGACACATCGGAGGAACACAGTCGCTTCCAAGATACCACAATTCAAAGCAGAAAATTGGCAAAATTCTAGCCACGACCACGTGCCATCGTATGCAAACTGTTTGTTTATGTCCAAGCGAACCATCCACACCCTTTGAGCAGTGTCATGTTGGCCCATGTGAAGTCGTGCAGTGCATGGTGCTCATGGCGTCTATGGATGTCTTTGGTTCAACCAATTTCAATTGGTTTACAAAAAAAAATCGATGGAAACCAGCATAAATAAAGCAATAAAAGGGTTAGAACCATCATAAATATTAAATATTGGAAAACATAAAAGGCGGTTGAAAAAAAACACTCTCCCAGATATTTCCTGTAGCCAAATTCAATCAATGGTAGATGATGAATTTAGGTTTGACACTGCTCCCTTTCCAGCCCCAGTAAGAACGAGCCAGCGGGGCCCTTGTCTTTGTCTGGCAGCGAGGCGACGATTGGCCCTTCAACAATTTCTGACCCCGAGGCCTTGCGGGTCAATAATTACGATGCAACACCCAAAAAACATCCGCAACTTCAGGCAAAACTAAAAAAGTGGGTGGCAAGTGCCGCAAGCTGGTGATTCCAATTCCCATGGAGGGTTGCCATTCCACCGATCCCCATCCTCGATCATGATGCAATCTGCTAGCACGAATCACAAGTTCTACTTCTTGGTCGGCAGGCAATCCCATGAGGTTTTACATACAGGAATTCCATGGAGGTTTCAATTTTTCTTTGGCAACGAACGTCCACAAAAAGTCCAAAGGTGCCAAAATGTTCCCTGATTCCAATTCCGCAGCCGCATACGAGGCCGAGTTCCTCTGTATATGCACACAGTAGTACAGATTTAACCCCTGCTCATGTTGGTACATTAACCAATCAAGCAAACGACCAACCTCATCACCTAAGGGGAAACTAGCCCCAGTTTTCCTGTCTGAGTCCAAAGGAATGACGAGTTCACATGACCAACTAACATTTAATAACGATTAAATGTGCGACTGACTTGATCATGGTACAAATGCAAGAGATTCTTTGTAGGTCAGTGGTCGCAACTCCCTCCTGTTTGAAAAAGTCCATCCTGCTGCTATGCAAGTTGTTTATATCTCTGAGCTTGCCACAGACTAAAACAGCGGTAATCCCACAGAATCCTTGCAAATGAATACCTATCGATTGCTTATTGCCGTTGTCTCAAAGGTTGTTTGAAAGATAGAAATGTCTCAGCAATGACCTGTTGTGAACTGCTTCGAGAGATTGGTAACTGACTGGATTTGCTGGAATCTGATGCCAAACGAGAGAAGCTTCAGAAGCTGCTATCATCATCGATGAACGGCTTATTATTGGGGGATATTCTGAATATCCGACAGCCTAGTGATGCAATGATCTTCTCCCTATGTCCTTGTTCCAGCCAGAACAACCAAGAACCATGGCTGGTGAAGCCTAAAAAGACCATGTCCTCTATGGGTTAGCTGACAAAGGGAGCTGGGCAGCTGTGAGTTGAATATCCTGGCCCCACATCTATATGAGGATGGGTCATTACCAACCATCAAAAAAAGATTGTCAAAAGGAGTAGAGGGTCCGCAGAGTAATATACATACATATATATTCATATATATGTATATATACATATATATATATATTCATATATACATAGATTTCTTTGCATTTTTGTTCATTCAATTATGTATGTGTTGTGATTGATTTATTTGTTTGTTTATTCATTTATTTGCTTACAGTACTTATTCATCTATTTGTTTACTTATGTATCTAGTTAGTTATCAATTTATCTATTTATGACATTTATTTATGTATCTATTTTCAAATTGTTGTTTTTATTCGTCATTTGATTTCATCTATTTGTGGGTGTATCCATTTGTTTACTTGTTCATTGATTATGTATCTATCTATTCATGTATTTATCTGTCCATTCATTTATCTATTGGTTTTATCTATGAATATGTATTTTGTTCATCAATCTATCCGTTTACCTATCTATGTATATGTAATTATGCATGTATGCATGTATGAATGTATGCATGTATGTGCCTGTGTGTTGGTCTTCAAATTCGCAACTTGTGGGGCAGTTACAGGCATAGCACTAGTCCCTTGTGTATGGCAGCAACAGCTGCTGCCGCTCTGGCCCAGCACCTGCGTTGGTGTTCCACTGGGCCGAACCTTCGGAGGGGGTCCACCTGGTGACTTTCCCACACTGAGATCCAGACTCCAATCTTCCTTCTTGGCCTAGCAGGAAGGGCAGCATGGGATTGTCCTATTTCAATGATCGAGTTGGATACGCTTCAAGAGTCGTCCCCCATGTCGTTGTCAGGCAATCCACCATACTCAGCAATTGCTTGTCACAGAGAACCCAAGAACGCATGGGCAACTGAACTAGTCCGACCAACGTGAACCTATCTGAGGATGCGACTAGTCAAGTCCATGATTTGAATCCTTGTAACCTTCTGTGACTGATGTCTTTGTAACCGTCCACCGAGCAGAACGATCCCGTTGACGTATTCACTCTTTGGGACTTCACATCGCCCCGTGGACCTGACAAATTTGGGGTTTCCTGGTCCGCTGGTGTTCAACGAAGGGAACAGGAACCTGTCAGCACCACTGGGCGTCGCTGTGAGCTCAACCCTGGCCCTTAATGACTGGCCATCATGATTGGGTACCATTGACCATCAGTGACCATCCATGAACTTTCACTATTTGGGGGTTCTCAAAATGCGGGAATGCAGAAAACGAACGGTTTATTACTATAAATGATTCATGAAGTGGATGATGTGGGGGTACCCCTCTTTCAAGAAAACACCATAGCAGCCATCATATGCAACTACACTCAATTAACCATCGTATTCAATTTTACTAAACATTAGATTCAATTATATGAAACATTATACCCGTATACCCCATCATAGTCCCTATCCTTGTTGCTCATCATCCCCAGGATTGATCATTCCACTCGCCTTCATGACAACTGCACTGTTTGCCTGTGCCTGGGCAGCCCCTGTGATCGGTTGATGGTTACCCATGAAGCTCTGAAGCATAGCTCTGCCATCATTCTTCACCATGACTTTCAACATTGGATTAGTGATTAGTGATGATAGAATCCATCATGATTCCTACTTTCTCATCAGTCATTTTGACCAACACTAGAATAATAGCAATAGTTTGATTAGTGATCCCATCCCAGGACGGTTGTTGCTTGATGAGGATTGGGCAAGAAATACAACACAATAGAAATAACAACGACCACGACCACAACCACAACCAACCCACGACCACAGATCGACTGACCGGCTACCAAAGATCAAGCACAAGTGGCCCAAAACTGACAAGTTCAATGCACAATCAGAGCCACTGACATAGGCAACACCGCCCAAGAACGACAATAATAATGAGTGTTGTTCATGTCCCATCGTGCAATAATATCAAGGATGACCCTCCCTTACTCTTGAACTACGCATAGACAAAAACCTCTGTTTCAATAGTACATCTAGTTCTTTGGGATCCGTGATTCTTTGGCATACTTATCGCTTGGGGGTATGGGTTCGGATGACAACATTTCCCCGAAGTGGGCACTTTGCACAGTCAAACGCTCAAACTATATTCTGCATCAGGTATGTTCCATTGCACTCATGTAACGCACATAGCGATGATACCGCAAGGTTGTTGTATATGAATATGTTTACATACGCATAGTCCTTGTATATATGTAAATGAATATATATATATATATAGATAGATAGATAGATAGATAGATAGATAGATAGATAGATATGCGTGTGTGTGTGTGTGTGTATGTGTGTATGTGTATGTGTGTATGTGAATGTCTGGGACTTGAACAAAGGAGCCTTTCTGGAGGTTGGTCATATTCGGAATTCGATCTGCCCTTGCCCCACTACCACAACCATCGCCACAATTCTAACCAGCAAAAATGAACCATCGTTCCCTATGACTTTAACCATCACCCGCAATCATTGAATCATCAATCAGCGCGTTGTTAGTATGTTCAGGTCGTGGTAAACCTCCAAAATGACCGAGGTGCAATGATCTTGCACTCGATCATGCTGGGCTCCGAAATGCCAACCAATAAATGGCATGTGCCACCCGCTTTTTTCCGGGTCGTGTGGCACAAGTCACCGTTCCCATGAAAGTGATGAAACACTTGATGATGCGTGCGAAGCCTCTCTTTAAACTTCAAAGACTAGTGATGTTATGAATACAATCTTAATAAACACAACAGGTGACAGTGGTCCACTGAAGAAAATCCTTGAAGTTGTGATCAGCATAGGTATGAGATGCTCGAACAACACTGGAGATTCGGATCCTGTGAAACAAAATAGTTCAAGAACACCAAATGAGTAGTGTCCAAAACTTTGTGATGATCACTTCTGTGTCACCCAGCATTCGGCTTCCAGACCATGGCCAACAAGCCACCAATTTGTTTGCAACGATGATATAGTTGGGTGTTGTTAGTTGTTGTTGGTTGTTGTTTGTCGTTAGCCATTATCGCTTCAATGATCGATATCAACCATTATTGATCATGTTGACCGTTGATAATCATGAAATCATCTTTGATTGTTGATTATCAACATGCTCGTTAACAGTTGTCAACCAACAAAATGACTAATAATATCAATGGTCATTTGCTGATGATTGTCGGTTGTAGTTGCTTTTTGCTGCTTGTTTGCATTGTTGAAGTGAAGAATCAACAGTGAATTGCACATAAAGGGGATCAATCATGATAAACTAGTATGGTTAGGCTTTGATTATTAAGCCTGACCATCATTTTGTGTTATTTTTTGACCAACAACAAGTAATTCTGAACCATTGCTATTGAGCGTTGTTGTTGATCCTTGTTTCTCATCTGTCATTTTCTTACCATCCACAAGAAGTGACCAGGGGCGCAGCTGAGCCCCCCAGACCGGCACTCGCTTGGAACCTCACCAAGCAATCGACAAGGTCCGCACAGAAATCACACAGGTGATGCTAGGGGATGCCATAGGATGCCATAGGATGCCATCGGACGCCATCGGATGCCATCGGATGCCATCGGATGCCATTATGACTATTGGCCTAGGAGGATTGGGGACATAAGCAACCATGATTGGAAGAAGAAGGGATGTTACCAATGTTGATATGGCGATATGGCCATGATGTGAACAGTATGGTGCCAAAAATCTCTAAGCGCAAGTACCAGTTGAATATATAGGTGGCATCAACGGGGCCACTGTGGTTGTCAGACGTTCAGCCACGCCACAAAATCACAGAGGTGTTTCGGCATCCAAACAGAGAAACAGTACAGGTTACATG
This sequence comes from Symbiodinium kawagutii, assembly GCA_009767595.1. Classification (NCBI taxonomy): domain Eukaryota; class Dinophyceae; order Suessiales; family Symbiodiniaceae; genus Symbiodinium; species Symbiodinium kawagutii. The sequence goes on along the minus strand of VSDK01014567.1, from coordinate 109,610 downwards.
ATCTATTGCCATTGCTGAGGTATGAGAAACATGATGAGAAACATTGATTACTACCAGGTAAAATGAGAAAAATTCATGAGATATGTGATATGAGGTTTGCCTATTGCCATGTGCGACGTCTAGGTGGGCTAGGTGCCTCTGCTCTGGAAGAAGGGGCTCTAGGGGAGTAGTTTCGAGAGGCTACTTCTCGCCTTGTCTAGGGGAGTTACATCAACATTTCGAAGTTCAAACCTATGGTGTGGACCGGCAGTTTTTGATTGGGATGACGCTGTGCCCCCAAAGTCAACACCTTCACGCTCAACAACAATCAGCTGGGCCCAAAATCAAATCCCTCTCGCTCCTCCGAGTACAGCTGGTATTTGTTGCGGATGCATGGCGAGTCGGAATGACTCGGAATGACGTCAAATTTTGGAAAATGTAGCAAAAACAGAGGGCAAGACAATAGAGTCAAGCTCAAACAAAATGTTAAAAGATGTTAAAAGTATGACAAAATAGAAATCTGTTCAATTGAAAGGTGACAAAAAAATGTTGTCTATTAAATCAGCACATTTCAATCAACGAACAGCCACAACGGTTGCCACGCACAGACCCAGATCTGCCAAGAAGCTTCGTCGCCTGGCCAAAGTGACAACAACAAGGTAGCAACATGGCACCCTGGGATGGGACTAGTTGAATACTATAGGAGTGGGTAGACATATAGCGCACTATAGCTACTTGTTTGAGTAGCCTACTTGGGAAGATACCCAGTTGTGGCTTCTTTGGTAGCTGCCACCTATGGTAGTACCCAACTTTCACGGCCGGGGGCCCTCATCCAAACAAGCCCTGAAACACCCAGCCAGGTGCTGGTCTAAAAAGCTTTGGGCACAGCTACCAAAAAGATCCTGGAATGATGACCTTGTCACAGTCACTAATGTTGGGTAGTGATTAGTAAAGGGGTAGTGATTAATGCTAAGGGGCCTGGCCCTTAAGTGATTTAACTGATTATTGATGTTCATGATCCTCAAACACTTCCAGGATGAAGCTATTGTGGGCAAGCATCATCGGCGACTACCCCGAAACGCGCCCCTTTTCACGGCTCACTTTGGGCGCTCAGCTCCTTTGGTAGCTGAAGCCGCTGAACTCTTTGACCGCGGAATCGCGGTGTTCAGCTGGTCGTGTGCTGAGAATGCTGTGGAAATACCGGGCTGTTGTTGATGCCACTGGGTAGGCAAATAACTCACCAAAGATTCGACTTTCCACAGTTGCAAAATCGGCATGCCTGGGTTTCAATAGGTCAAGAATGTGTTCCTGCATACTTTGAGTATCCCAAGCTCGAGAACAACATTGTCTGCACGTCTAACAGCTGGTTCTTGATGCATATGCTAGTCTTGCCCAATATTCACCATCATTGCTGATGATTATCTCCCATTGTTGATTCTTGTTGGTTGTGTTCCCCTTTTCCATCCAGGTCATGTGGCATCCCCTATCATTCACCATAATCTACCATCTTCAACCGTTCCTTTGTGCATCCCGCCCTGCTGGCTCACGCCGCGCACTCAGTAAGTGACGAAAGCTGGGGGAGCCAAGAAGGAAAAGACCTGCACAGATGGGCAGCTTCGGTCATGGTGAAAAATGTCAACAGTCAATACCTGGAGACAGTCACCAGCAATGCTTTATTGATGGCTAATATTCATGGCAGTTTCTCCAGTCATAGGTGTCCCCCCAAATCATTCAATGTTATCCATTTCTAGGAATAAATCATCCACTTTCGGGGTTCCTTATTTTGAGAAACCACCGTATGGTCAATGGTCCATCACATGGTCAACAATGATTGCTTAGCAATGGCTGATGGCTAAGAACTGGTCGATTAGTGGCTGATTTTGGCTGATGAATGGTGAAAAGTGGTTACTTGCGGTTCAAAATGGTGGTAAACTTGTTGCTAATCATAAACAGTAATGTCAGCAATGGCACCTGATTGTGGCTGATTTAAGTGTTAGTGATCAATAGGGGATAATAACTGATAACAATGGTATCGAATGGAAAATTCATGTATGACTATAATGAACAATTGCTGTTCATAATGCTGACAATTGTCCAAAGGAAAGTTAACAATCGTTGCTCATGATGATCAATGATGGTTACGGATAGGAATATACAATAACCAACTACAACCCAGAATTGGGATTCATAAAGATGTTGAATGATCACCACTCTTTGCTCATTGTATTGGCTCATCAGTTATCAAATGATGGTTGCTTGACGATGGTTATTGTTTGAATTTGTAGGTAATAGTGGTTGATTAACGCACAATAATGGTTTTATATGGTTCATACTTGTTATATAGTCGTGACAAATGATGGATGGGAATTTTAATAATAACGCGTGATTATTGTACTCGATTTGGGGCGATAACCAGATGGTTAACAATGGATGCGAACAATGGTTGATAACGGCTAATTTTGGTTCAGGATGGTTGCCCACAGTAACCAGTAATGGGTAATGATGATGGTGGTGAACAATTGTGGTTTATTATGGTCTTTAGCTATGGTAATTCTTGTCCGTAAGAAACAAAGACCTATCAATGCTGACTTCAAACAGTCCTTATTCAGTGGCTACGGTTCGTCGCCATTGGTTGTTGCTCCTGCTGGGTCTAAATCGTTGACTTTCCATTTTTTAAGCGGGGATGGTTGCAATTTACTGCCCCCTAAGCAAGCTCCTGAGCCCACAGGTGGGGAACAGCCAACTGCAGGGTATCACATTGCGGGGGCTGGGGGATGGCCAGGCCATTTGAAATATGTGCATTCCCGTCACACCACAACAGATGCTCCAAAGGCCATGGTTTTATTCCCATCTATCGGGTGAATATATAGATAGACATGTAAAAGAATTGCAAATAGTTTGGGTATTGGACTATTGAAAATGGTTTCTGCTCCTGTTTAATGTATTTCCAACGGTCACTTTTCCAAACAATCTTCCAAGGCACATTCGACAGATTGTCAGTATGCGGCACTTTCATCAAGCCTAGGCTTCAAAACAACACAGCTCACTGAAATACGCCCAATCAAACTGAGGCAGTTCGAGGGATCATCCTCGTTGTCAGCGTCATTGCCCACATGTCATGTTGTTATGATCAAAAAGTCATTGTTATCATTGCCGCGGTCGGACGTCATTGTACATCATCGTCATCATCGTTCTCAGCATGAAACAATGGCACCTGCAATGATCCAGACTCATCCGGCTTGCGCTTCACCCACAATCCCCATGATCCCAGTGGCCACATCAGTCACTCAACAAGCGAAAGCCAAGTGATGATCACTGGTGTGGTTGTCCAAATGGTATGATTGGAAGAGTTCGTTTACCACACCAACTGTGCTACATCATTGCTTTCTGCCACGCCCTACAGGACAACAAACTAATCAACCAAACAGCCAACCAGTGTGACACCTCATGACCCCGGTTACCTCTCCAACTTCCGTGTAAAATGTTCTGGTGATTTCTGGTGGTTCATCCTGGTTGGGTTTCAGCAGAGCAACCAAGAGCAACAAGAAAACAACAAGAATGACAACAATCGATCGTAAAATTGAGGACGACCACAACAACGACCAACACCATAGCCACGACCGGTTCACACTGTCGGCAAAGCTAGCACCAACGCCGACAGCAACACAGACTGTGACTTCGAACCCTACATGCAACAGACATACCATGACTTCGAACCAGCATGCAGGACTACCATGACCATACAAAAATAATGACAGCGATAACAATAGGAATAATAACGATCACTGCATGTACTATATATACATACCTACATGTGACCATGTGTCCAAAAAGCCTGTACATGTATGTGTGCACATGTATCTATATATATATATATATACATGTTCACATACACATGCACACATACATCCATTGAGGCATGCATCCCCTGCATCCACAAAAATACACGTCCCTACATGGGTGCTTCTCAAGCCATAGGGGGCATCCCCAAAAACGCTTGGATTTTATTGCTATTAATATCTATTAATGACTATGAATGGATGATTGGGGGGTCCCCCTATGGCTTGGCAAAGCCCCACATCCGGCCTACGTAACCGCACCCAGCGCCGAGCAACGCCCCATGCCTGCCATACCTGGCCGCTCCCGAGACGCAACTCGAGTCTCTGGACCCAGCACGATGAGCTCCTGGAGCGGAGCAACCGAACCACGAAGACGTCGCGGAGCCCGAAACAACGAGTCACGTGGGGCTGGACAACGACAAAATCCACATGAATGGTTTCTGACAATGATGGTAAAGAATGGTAAATGACAATGGCTGGAAACACCCCAGGGTTACTGATGGTCAACAATGATAAAAAATGGTTGATCATGGTGAATAGCCAAAAATCATGGTCAAACAACAACTTGTTGGCGGTTTCTCACACCAGAGGGGTACCCAAAGTTATGGTTGGTTTTTTATAGTAAAAACGATTGCTAATGGTTGATTGGGGGGTCCCCTATTCTGAGAGACACCCACATGAGCTGTGTCATTGTCTTGATAACCCAACGCACAGAATACCTAAGCTTTGTGTTGGGTTTGATCATGTTTGGATGTAGATCAAATGAAAGATGGGAAACACTATCGAAGCGGTGGAGATATACTATGAATGCATTCCTTTGCGGGGGTGGGATGTCGATGGTCTTTGCAATACTATATAAATATCTGAAAAGATATATCTCGTCAGATACACTCACAATCAGATCTAGTCATACCCTAAGACACTCCAAATAGCTGGAAAGAATATCAGAATGTACTCCAGAAAAAATGCAAAACTGATATGTCACTGTGTGGATCACTCGAAGAAAAGTAATATTGCCCACCCAGGCCAACCCATTTCAAGAACTTCAGCATTGCAATTTCGGGGTCTGGGGGGTCATGTCAAATGGTCAAGTGTTTGATTTCATCGGCTACCTACGGTGTCTTTTTGATGAGTGTTGCATAAACAGTGCAGTAAATAGTATAGATACATACATTTTTACATGCAAAAGTCATGTAAATGAATATTCACGTTACGTTGGGTTACATTATTCTACATTATGCAACATTACAATGCATTACCTGATATCACCTTACATTCAAAAAGTCACCGTACATGGCATTGAATTACACTATAGGGATCTGTTGAAAGTGATTAGCAAGGTGCCTCCTATGTCCTACTAGCACTAGTTGCTTGTAAAGACTTCAAAACCACCACGACGGATGATGGATGCCTCGCTTTATTACGTGCTGGTCAAATCTGTGGATGTGTTCCAGTAGTGCAATGTACTGCACGCAAAACAGCGCAAAGCGCCAGTACTGAGTATATACAAGCGTATGATCAATCTAAGTACAAATGTAAAAAAACTGTATAATCAACATCAGCAATTGCAAATGCATAATATGGTAAACTATGGTAAACCTAGGCAGTAAGCCATGGAAAAAGCTGGGTAAACTACTCTCTTTCGACAAAACAAAAAGATTGTCGTTGTCATCGGGTGCCAGGGCATTCCAGGGCCACGCCTTCAGATCACCCACCACGTTTGTATTGAGATCGAAGTAACCTCGGTCACGCACCAGCC
>VSDK01014567.1:67463-93361 GCA_009767595.1 Symbiodinium kawagutii | reverse complement strand
AATTTCAATGTATTATTTCAAAAAAAGAGCGTGCGAGGTAAACAGATAGAGAATTTCAATGTATTATTTCAAAAAAAGAGCATGCGAGGTAAACATGTTTTTTTTGACACGTCAATTTGCATACATTTGATTTTCAAAATGGGACAAATACCATTCCAAAAAACGTTTTTTTCACATTTCACAGCGGGGACATGATATGCAATATACATTTCAAAATACGTAAACTAAATAATTCTATCTAAAATAAGTCGCAACTATTCTAATATAGACAGGGATCCCATACCTACAGAGTCCGCCCCCGAATCTTTCTGCAGAGAATTTGTAATAGACAAGAGCAAAAATCGATTCCAAGTCAAACCAACCAAAATAGCACCACATCAATTAAGATCAATCAAAATCAGTCAAATCCAAGTAAGATCAATCAAAATCAAAGAAATCAATCAAAATCAGTCAAGATTAATCAAAATCAATCCAAATCAAGTCAAATTCAATTAATTTGCAGCAAACCCAATCAAGTTTAATTCGGGGTCATTAAATTGATCAAAATCAACTAAATTTCATTAAAGTCAGTCAAAATCAAAATCCATGATATTCAATGAAGTTAGGATTAACTAAATCAAATTCAATCAAACTGAAAAGAATTCAGTGAAAGTCAATTAAGATTCATCAATATCAATCGAAGTCACTGCAAATCAATCAACTTTCTTAAAGTTAATGAAATGAAATCTAAATCCATTTTCATCGATTCAATTCAATTAAGGTCAAGCAAAATCAATTAGATTCAGTTGAAACCAATCAAAATCCATCAAGAACAATCGAAACCCATTAAGAGAAATTCAAAGCCCATCAAAATCAGTGACATTCAATTGCGCCAGTTAAATTCAATCAAAATCAATGAAATGTGCTTGAAATAAATCAAATTCAATTAGATTCAATTAAAGTGAATCAAATTCAATCAAGATGGATTAAATTCAATTAAAACCAATTAAATTTGCAATCAATGAAAATGAATTAAGATTAATCAAAATACATTAAAAGTTATTCAAAACCAATTCCAGCTAATTAAACATTAAGTTAAAATCGACCGAATTTTTTACGAAATCATTCAAAATTCATCAAAATAGATAAAATTAAACTCAAGTCTTCAAAAATTGATCAAATTCAGTTAATATCAATTGAAACCAATCAACAATTGACAAGTCAAAAAAGATTGATCAATTGAATTTAAATTAATTACATTTAATTAAAATCCATCAATATCAATCAAGATCAATCGAAATTAATTCGATGTAATCAACTGAATCAAAATTGATTAAATCTAGTCGAAATTAACTAGAAACAGTTTTGAATTAATGCAAACCAATGAATTTTAGCAAAAATTTGAAACTTAATTTGCATAGAAACCAAAATCCAATCAAAATCATTTAAATTCAATGAAAATCAATCCGAACCAATTAAAATTAATGCGAATTAATTAAGCTGAATAAAAATTGATGAAAATCAATTCAACTCAATTAGAATAAATCAAAATCAATCAACATTAATCAAGGTTCATGGACATCAATGACATCAATCAGAATCAACTCAGATCAATTAAATTCAATTAGATGCAATTTAGAAAACAGAACCAAATTTCACAGATAGAAAATTTCAATGTATTATTTCAAAAAAAGAGCATGCGAGGCGAACATGTTTTGTTAACACGTTAATTTACATATAATTAAATTCAATTAAATTAATGAACATGAATTGAAATTAAGTAGATTTTGTCCAACTAACCAGCATCAATTGAGATTCATTAAAACCAATTCAAATCAAGTCCATTAAATTAAATTAGACTTAACGCGATTAATTTCCATTAAATAGAATCTAAATAAATGTAATTAAGACTCAAAATCATTTAAGATCAGTTAGGTTAGATTACATTAAAAAACATAAAATCTCATTAAATTCAATTAAAGCCAATGAATTTCAATTCAAATAAATGAAATTCAAACAAAACCAATCCCGATCAGCTGAATCCAAATAAAACCAGACAAAATCAATTAAATTTGAATAAAACTAGTCAAAATTACTTCAAACCCATCAAGATTAATGAAATTCGATTAGACCAGTTGAGTTCAATTAAAATCAATCAAAATCGTTCAAATTTAATTCAAACAATTCAAAATTAATTGTTTAATTAAAATTGATGAAATAAATGCTTTTTTTGAATCAAATAAATTAATCCAAATTAATCGAAATCAATCAAGATTAATTGAAATCAATTAGATTTATCGAAATTTGTCAAATTCAATCAAAATTAATTGAGATCAATTAAGATCAATCCAAATGCATTGCGATTATTTGCTGTTTTTTACCCGCAATTGCGTGTATAGACATGTATAGTTCTGCGCTTATTGACAAATCTTCATTTGTTTACATTGTTTTTCCCAGCCTGTAACCAACCATCTTTGGCGCTCAGGTAAGTTTTGCAGACACCCGGATACATTTTTGTGATCGATGTTTTTTTTTCTGGCGAGCGCCAAGCAATGTTTGTTTTCAGGTATTAGCAGGGTTTCGTGCACATTTTCAATAGTACATTGTGTTTTTTTTTGCGAGTGCCAAACGATGTTTTTTTCTGGTATTTGCAGGGCTCCGTGCACATGTTTAATAACATGTTATGTTTTTTTTGCGATTGCCAAATGATGTTTTTCCTGGTATTTGCAGGGTTTCGTACACATTCTTCGATATTTAAAAAGTCTTTCTATCTGTGAGATTTGCTATATATATATATTATATATATATGATTTCGTAACCTTTTTTTGAATAAAATGCCAATATGTGTTCTCGCCAGCTTTTCACCGCAGTCTCTATGTGTTTTGCGACATTTTCACATACGGAAAAAATGTGAAAATCACGATATTCCACTGTATCAGGGTAAAATTGTGTGGAAAAAAAAGGACGAAATTGTCACCAAACCATATATATATATATATACGCGAAACGGACGTTCCAACGGGAAAAAATAATTTTCTATCTGCAGGTTGCCGAATTTTTTCTTGCTATCCGTGAACTTTGGTGTATCTTGGGCCATGTCTTTTTTTTTGTATTTTCCATCTGCAAGTTGCTCACTATATCAAAAACTGTATGGTGGTCCATTGCTTCCTCAGGGCATCAGGGCTTTACATTCGTTGTTTACCAAACTAGATTCCTGCGGGCAGATCAGTGGAAGTCCATCCGAAGCCCGGAGCTTTCAAGCAGACTTCAGAGCCATAGATCTAGCTCCTCCCATTGGTTGCAAGCAACCAACTAAAAAGCCTTTCAACTGTGAATTGCTGGCAACTCGTCGTTTTTTGTGGTTGATTGTGTGGATTCTCATATTACTGTATCACAAGTGATGAGAATCCCCAGAGTATCCAGGCTATGACTGAAGGACTAATCCAGATCGCAAAATGAGGTTCCCTTTCAACGCTGGCAATTTATCCTATGCGGTGGATCTTCGATTGCTACGTTGTCATGTGCAGGTCACCTTCCCCTTCAACAGAAATGTGGCAGTACAATGCGGTACGTCTAATGTGTGCATGTATACATTTATGTACATATATGGTTATATACAGCTATCCCCACATCCTTAGACCCCCCGGGACGTCAAAAATGTAAGCTACATTTTCTGAAGCAACACGTCCCACAAAACCGTAATTCTGCCAAAATCAACATCAATTACTTGTTCCTGAACATTTAACAATTTAAGACCTCAAAAATGTAAAATTACAAAAATGAGGTCTGGTATCTGAATCTGCGATTGAAGCAACCTGAAAAATGCAATTTACGTTTTGGAGGTCTCCCATTGTCTTCCTTTAGACGGCCTGGAAAATGTAATTTACATTTTTGAAATCTATCATGGGCCATAATGGACTCTGATTCCATTCCAAGACCCCCCTTGGGGGGTGAACGGCAATAATGTAAAATCACAAGGAACCATCCTAAATTCTTATTTTACATTCCCCCCCCAACAAGCATAGGTTCAACATGGTTAAACCAAAAGGAAAGGGGATGGGGGGGTTGAATAATGTCAAATCTCTGCCTAGGTGGATAAGCTCGGATTTTACATAAATCATCCCCCCAATAGCTGTTTGGCATGGCTAAATTGATGGGTTGTAAAAATTCCAGAAAATGTATTTTACATTTTCTGGGGTCCCTCTGTGTCCCCCAAGGGTTAAGGTAGTCCGGGTGTACAGCTCAAAAATTGGGTGTGGCTGCAGAAAATGGTGTATAAATGGTCATACTCATATATGTGACTATACGCGCAAGCATAATCATGGCTGGTATATCCCCTATTCATCCTATTCTTGAAGCTTATCATCCTGGCTTGGAATGTTCATCTACTCCTGGACTCAACGTGGACTCCTGCCACCATCTGCCAGGTGACCCAAGGTCATCAGCTGACCTAGACGCATACAGGCCCAATCCTGTGGCGAGACAGCGATGTCAGAGAAGAAGAGATGTCAAGAAAAATGTGCGTGCGTGTGACTGCTAGGAATCGCGTGAAATGCTGCGATTTTGAAATGGTCGTGCTCCGGGATGGTGCAAAGGTAGGCTCGGTACAGGCGCACTTGTGGAGGTGCGGAAAGCCCTGCAAAAAAATTGCATGCTGCTGTGGGCGAAGCACGTTTGATCCAATACAGACAGGTAGAGATCAAGAGAGTTAGAAGGGATAGACATAGATACAGATGGAAAAAGACAGATATGTAGATACAGAGATAGAGAGAGACAGAGAGATGTGTTAGATAGATCGATAGATGGATAGATGGATAGATGGTAGATAGGTAGATAGATAGATAGATAGGTAGATAGATAGATGGATGCACGAATAGATACACAGATAGATGCATGGACAAATAGATACAAACAAGGAAGACAAACAGAAAGACGAACAGACCGCAAACAACTGGGAAACTTCGGTGCACGCCTTGTACAGTACTGCACTACTGGTATGAAAAGGCCGCAAATGCTAACAGGCAACCATGGATGATACTTACAAAACGGAATATCATTAAAACAGCATGAAGAATAAATGATATCAAAAAATGGCAATGAAAGATATGAACCAACCATGGAACGATACTGTATCTAAATCCAAAAACAATATTCAATCTTCTGTAACTGTAAATGATGTTGACCAGCGTTGGTAACATAAAATAAAGCAGAAAAGAGAAACATGTGGATCATGTTGGACAAGCCTGGACGCTATTACAACTATTGATGACATCAACCAGCCGTGAGTGATATTTCCAACGCATGAAAACGGTCAAACAAACCCAAATGGTATCGAATGTTATCAACCGACCATGAAAGGTCTTATGGAACAACGCATGATAGTAATCAACTCTGAATGATACTGTGATTTTGTTTTAAGACAATAGACGATGCTAATCAACCACTAAGGACATCAACAAACCATGGATACTATGAAATTACTTATAATCCCTGGATGGTATCACAAACTGGCAAATTATGTGAACCATCCATGGATGATGCTAATCAACCTTCCTCGTTCTGGCCATACATGAATGACGCTAAGCGACACGGGTGGTATTAAATGACCAATAACCACTGGTATTAATCAACCATGGAAGATATGAACCAAACATGGATGCTGTCAACTCACCATGGATGATATGAACTAATGATGAATTGTCGTGAAAGAGGATGCAAAAAATACATACCTGATATTGACAAACCACAGATGGATTAACTGGAGCATGGATGACAGTAGCCAGCCATGAAGGGTAACCCAGCTGCACAACACTGAGGTGGATATGCCTTCAACAGCTCACTGTGATATCATCACTAAGCGTTGCTACCATGGCAGTAAACCATTGCCAATCGCTATGGCACATCATCACTAACCGCTATGAATCATTACAATCAACTGATATTGAACACACTGTGCCTCACCCAAGCGAGTGCTACAAGTTTTGGTGCGAAACAACGCTGCAAACTCTGCGGGTTGGAAAACCCAGTGGTGAAGGAAGCAAACTTCAGATTTACCAGTGATCATGAGTATAAACTTTAGACTAGGAGCCAGAGAAACAGTTCAGGTCATGAGTTTTGGAAGAAAGCATACCATACCCACGTGCCAACATGCGTAAGGAGAGACTTTCACATATTTCCAAGAAATCATGCAGTGAAAGGAGTTGCAGAATAGCGATGAAGCGTGCATGGAGGGCTTTGTGAACATGACACGTGTTGCTCCTGGGTACATTTTTGTAAACCAAACGGCTTTTGTCCTAGTCTTTGCTGCCAGGGAGTGTACCTTGCCAAATATGCCTGGCCAACCCCCTGATGAATTGTTCCTCACAACAAACAGTTTCCAAACAAGTTTTCCAGGGCTGGAAGGTTCAAGGGTTCCATCTTGCCAACGCATGTGTCCACGTGTGCTGTCGTAACACGGCTCTATGCATGGAGTCACGGCAGCCCTGTGAACCCACTGCAGGCCAGGCATCGATGGGACAGTTGTAGCCGTGAACGAAGACCAGGGCGCGCTTGCCGATGTCGTCCCGGGCGCTGCTGCTGCGGCTTCTGCTTGATTCTGCTCCTAAAACAACGACCAAAACAATGGGAAATACAAAAAAACACATCATCATCATCATCATCATCATCATCATCATCATCATCATCAACAACAACAACCAATCGCTGCCGGTTGAAACAGCAGCGCCTTCACCGACGGCTGATCCGGTCATGGAAGCGGTGAAATCGCCTTCACCTCCCAGGGAGGCAACAAGCATGGCATCCGAGGGCAAGGGAACTCTGATTCACTGGGAGTGCTGTTTTCGTTGGGCTCAGCAATAGAATCTTTCTGTCCAATGGAGTACCCTGAAAGGGCCCATGGTTTCTCCCTACAGAAAGGGAGCATGGATCGGGATGTCTCGGGATGCTTGGGCGGGCATTGAAGATCTATGAGAAACACTTCACCGTAGATTCCTGAGGTCGTTTCCCCGAAGTCGCCTGCGCCACTGGTACCGGCCCCTCTTCAGTTGGTTCAACAATGATCAACTAATAAATTACAACCATGAGTACAATCTTGAATGGTTCACTGGCCCCCGGTTGATGTAGTTGTGATACGATTCAACTATCTATTTCGTAGCTGGGATCTTTGGCTGAGATGACGATTCCCTCTGGTTCACTCGTTCATGAACCAGCGTATGACTAAAGCGGTCCAACTCTGTACACTTCTGTACACTGTCTGGAATCCGTCAGAAACAGTCATGTCTCTTCCAGGTCCATCCGTTGGTTTTGACGCTGACATGATCAAAACGAAAAGCAGTCGCGGCGCCACAGGAGCATTGTGCTTAAGGGTCGTCAACATTTTCATCCTCGCCTGATCCGCAAAAGAATTGTGCATTTCTATACATACCTTATGTGCTTCAGTAAACGAATAGTTCATGTTGTTTCCATGGGCAGAGTCATGATGTTTGGATGTTTGTTGTTAAGTCGGGTGCCACCATCTTTGAAGAAACGTGACTGCGGCATGGCTGGCCAGGTCGACCACTCCTCCATCAGGTTGCACTTGCCAGGAAGAAAGGGTTTTCAAGGCGTCTTGAAGGCTCCTCACCTGCAAGCAAAGCTACCCCTCACCGCCCCTCGAAACCCCTTGCGTGACATCCCGTAGCTTGAGGGTTGCACTTCAAGCAATCAGAATGGTTATAAATGTGTGCGTATGCCATTGTATGCGTATGTATGTACGTACATACGTACATGTATGTGTGGGTGTGGGTGTGTGGGTGTGTGGGTGTCATTGTCATTTTTTGTACACGTGCATACGCATCGTATGTATGTGTGTGTGTGTGCATGGCTAGTTTCAGATTTAAAAAGGCATTAAGTTCAAATTCCCCTTTCAAGCTGTACCAGGAAGGACATATATTCTTAACAAGCGATATGCAGCCCAGTTGGGCAACATATCAGCCAATATATATGTACACATTCTAATATGCTTGATATCTATATATATATATTCATTTATGGATAGATTAGATATAGATAGATATGCCTACATGTATGTCATAGGACCATTTCCAAACAAAGCTGATCTCGGCATAAGTCGGTATACCAACTCATTGGTAGGCTGGTAGTTGCTGGCGGGACCAGAGGTCGCCTGGTGTTTTTAGTGATTTTTGACATATGTTTGTTTTTTCGTACGTTCATTTTGTGTGGCAGGCGCAGCATTTTATGCACGTTGCACCTTTTTTGCGCGTTTTTGCTGCTCGTGCCCCCCTGCTAATTTTTTTGTCATTTTTTGATGGCAGGCGCAGCGTTTTCTGCGTGTTGCTCCTCGGTGCATGTTGTGTTTTCGCGGAATTTCTTCGAGAGCGGTATATAGCATGTTCGATCAGGACTGCTTCGAGAGGGTGTAGGGTCGATGCACGACTTGATGATAACGTACGGTTGATAGCGCGTTCGATCAGGACTGCTACGAGAGGGTGTAGGGTCGATGCACGACCTGATGATAACGTACGGTTGATAGCGTGTTCGATCAGGACTGCTACGAGAGGGTGTAGGGTCGATGCACGACCTGATGATAACGTACGGTTGATAGCGTGTTCGATCAGGACTGCTACGAGAGGGTGTAGGGTCGATGCACGACCTGATGATAACGTACGGTACGGTATATTGATTTCCCAACAAAGCGGGCACACCCATGCTACATCGACAGTGGCAGGGGTTGAAAAAGGTCCTGCCGTCGAACTATCATCGCAAGGTTCAAGGCCCGCTTGGTTCGCAAGTCAACCATATCATTCGTGAGAGGATTTACCAGTCTAGTTTTTGCATTAGCTTGGGGAAGCCAAGCGCCTCTCAGTTCCTAAGTCACCTTGCTAAACTCCAAAGGGAGAAGCGATAAAAAGAAACCTTGAAGGCTGGCGGGTTATGCAAGAAGGAGTGATTAGACGCCGGAGTACATTTGCCAAAGGAGACTACGCATCTGGAAACATAAGCTATCCCCTTTGATAAGCATGACCATGTGGTATGATACAACATGCGTTTGGGACGCCACTTACAGGCACGGGACCATGTCGTTACCAGGCGACCTGTGGTCCCGTGACCTGGTAGTTATGGGACAAGGACTTGTGGCTAGAACGCGGAACAAAAACTCATGGAACCCTGATCTCCTACCCAACAACGGAAGAAACCGTCCGCAAGTTGGGCTGTGGTCAATCCGAACATGAAACAATCGATGGTTTAGTGCATCCCTGCTAGTGCGGGATTTCTTCCACAAACGGAAGGGACGAGCTCGACTTACTTCACCTGAGATCAGACGTACAAGTAGCTGCTGCAACTATGCTTGGCTCAGCCTATCGAGGGGACCTTCGATCAATCTATCGATCAAATATGGAACCGTCCACCAGTGTCATGCCTCACTTCCCCACTCAAGTTGTGAGTCGTCAAAGGGAAATGATTTTGGACATCGAAGTTCAGTGGAAATGGTCGCAACAACGCAGGGCATCACCCTTGCAATTCCAGTCCGAGAGACCATTCCCTCGGCCGTGTCCTTTTTCTGTTCCTGGTCCGGACGAAAGAGCTGTGGCAAATGCGCCAAGAAAGCTCCTGAGATCTTCGACAAGCCCAGAATCGGTGGCACAAGGCAAGGCTGCCCGGCAAACCTTTGCTTTCGGATGCTTCGGGTAGATTATAATTCATTATGAACCAGCAACCAAGTATGCTCAACCATCGTTTACAACCATCGTTTGCCATCATCCACCATGCCTCACTATCATTCACCATCATTGACCATGTTTAATCACCATTGACCATCATTGACGATCATTGATCATTTCTAACCCTCATTACCATCATCGACCATGCTAAACCATCATTTACCACAATGTACCATGCTATCCGCCATCCTGTACCATCATCAACCATGCCTCACCATCACCGTCTCGACCCTTTCATCCTGCGGCAGAGCATTCCACACCACAGGTCCCAAAGATGAAGTTCTCCATCTCAAGGCGGGTGAAGGACTTCACCGCGCGGGAAGGATCAGCCAATGGGTCACGGTGCTTCACGCTTGAAAATAGATAACAATGATGGTTAATGGTGGTGAATAATGGTTGAGAATGGCTAATGGTGGTTAATAATGCTTACCGGTGGCTACTTATGAATAACAATGATGGTTAAAAGGGGCATTAAATGGTTCTGATGTTAAATGGTAAATGATACATGGATAAGCATGGTTCCTGAAGATATTGGTTTACGACCAATGGGAAGATCCATGGTTGATGGGAAATCCAGGTGTGAATGAGCCGAGCTGTCTGATGTGATTCTCTGCCAATTGCTATGGTGAAGTAGGGCAGGTTTTTCAACACCTGCATCTCACATCAGGCAAGTTGGTGTTTGCTGATGACTATCGGTGACTATTGGTTGTTGTTGTTGTTGTTGTTGTTGTTGTTGCTGTTGTTGTTGTTTATGACTACTATTATGCATAGGGTGCTTATTATCGAACATCTAAAGGCTATTTTTTCTTGTTATGGAACATCGGTCGTGGTTGGTTGTCAATTCTGATTAAGCGTATGGCTGATCATTCCGTGTTTATATATATATACAGCCTATGTATAGCTGATCATTTATGTTTGCTTGTTAGCCATGCATTATTGACATACCACTAATTTGAAATCCACAGGAGGAAATCGTGTTCGTTCTACCACAAATAGTTGGTGATCATGGGTGGTTTATCAGTGTGGATCTGCTATCATCAAAAAACAAAAGAACAAATCAGTAAGGAACCTACAATCAGACTGAAACAACCGGCCAAAGAAAGCACATAGCAAAGCAATATCTCCCAAAGATGCTTTTCGAAACGGCTACTTACATACACTGCTGAGGTTTACAAGTTGCATCCGAGCAGGTTTGCTCTATACCAGCTAGATCCAGCCTCCCAGAATGGTTGCTACTAAGTGATCCCATGTCATGGCGTTTGATAATTCAACCTTATTTCCTCCCTGAATATCAACTGCCCCTGGCCCGACTGGTTTCCTGCAAAATCAATACATTTAATTTTCATATGATTTGATTTCACGGGGAAGATAACAAAAAAGTTTGGGGGGAACGGATTCGTCTGTGACAACTAAGGATCGTTCGATTGCAAATCAATGCAGATTTACCCTACGAGAAGTGGTGAGAGTAATGCTGCATAGATTAGAGTTGAAGCACCTCTCCGTGAAGTCTGGAGTGGGGAGTGAGGATAGAGTTCACAAGGCTACTCCAGTGGATATAGAGAGACGCCCTGTGGATCACCCACAGAACGAACCATGGTTGGATATCAGACGTGCGTCCAATAAATAGCAACAGTAGCAAGGAATATGGAGGGCATCAAAATGCGTCAAAAGTAAGTGAAAAATTGAAGCAATCGAGTGTTGTAAAGTTAACCTCAGTCGCAACCCAGCAGTGCGCTGCTCCCCAGCACAGTCATCAAGCTTCTGAACGCTGTGCAAATAAGCCACTTGCGTGCGCTCCCAGTACAGGCTCGACAACCCTTGTTCTGCTTCAAGCCGTTTTGTCCCATAGCCAATCGGCCATCCTGGCAACGGACATGCCCAGCTGCTGAAAAATGACCTCTGGGAATCACAGCCCTCAAGTAGTTTTCTGCGATCTCCACGAAAACTGAGTAACCACCATTGGGTCCATGTCGCACCGAATCCATGAGGTTTTAAACATAATAAGCTGGGTAAAGGCCCACCAAGAGCAGCAGAACAATCAAAAGCTGGCCGGAACACATCCAACACAGATGGACCCAGGGAGCAGGCCTTGAGAATAACATATTGAACATTGCTACCTCACATGCTACACATGTCATACACTGTGCAGCTATAGACATACCGCGTGCAGCGGACGTTCAAGATTATGCATCACATGCAATGTACTACATTCGAAATACGAGGTAGAACATATCAAATAAATCAAGCAAGGACGACGACGACGACGACGACGACGACGACGACGACGGCCACCACCACCACCACAGCAACAACAACAACAACAACAACAACAACAACAACAACAACAACAACAAGGACAGCAGGTGCACAAAGATTGTTGCAGCACAGGATTTCACAGAGACAGTCCAACGGCACAGTTTTCGCTAACTGAACTGAGGACTGCGACCACGTGGTCGCACCCTCCCTGTCCTTGTAAGATAGACCCAGAGCCAAAACACCTGACGTGGCGATCTGGTGCTCAGTGGGAAGCTGAGCAGTATCCAGGAGTTTTTGTTTGATACCCGGTTCACATTGCAACTTGCTAAGCTGCTAAGGTTGAATGCTGGAGACTCAAGTCTGGTTGGCAAGAGCTATTTCACACTAATCCTCGGCCATTCAAGGAAAGCCCAAGAGAAGTGAACCAAAATCCTTTGCAAGTTAGATACTGGTTGCCAAACCTGGTATTGACAAGTGTTAAACTACTGGTTGAGTAGAGATCTGACTTGACAATCTCTGCTTCCTAGTAGGTCAACACCCAGGTTCAACAGCTTGAACACAAGATGTAATCGTGCTTGCGATTCTTGTGATTGCTATTCTTGTCAAGGACTCAAGTATACGTCCCGGGGATCAAGAACTGATCCAGCCCAGGGTCATCCCCTGAAAAAGTATTTGGGGTTTATCCAAAGCCATTCTGGTCCCCACCGGGGCACCAGCACTTGTGGACTTACCTCTGTTCATAGTAATAGGTATAACTATCATGGTTCAGGGTGGAAAATATGGCCCGGGACCGTTCTATTTCCCAACACAGAACCCTTTGAGGACCAGCCGGGAACGGACAGGCCCTGGGGAATGAGGTTGGATCTGAGATACAAAGGCAGGCAAAAACAATCCAGGGTAGCTCATGTCGACCTTGGCTATCTGGGGGTTTCTTGAAATGAGGGTCCCAAAAAATGGATGAGTTATTACTGTAGACAACTAATCTTGGATGATTTCGGGGTCCCCCATATTGACCATCTCTCTGGGACAAGTTGATAAACTTCAGTTGAAGGTATTGGCGCACCTGCGTCATCCTCACCGGAGACTTCACCCGGGGGAGCACCACACCCACTACACAGCTGCCTGGAAATGAAGGGCACTGTAGGGAGTCCTTCTTCCCATCGGCACTTCAAGACCTGAGAGAAACAGGGTAGCTCGAAATGGCCCCAGCATTCCCCAATTGGTCATACGCTTTGAGCACTAGTTTAGGGGATGCCATCATGAACAAACCCACCAGTGGGTGACTGTATCATGCCCAGATCAAAAACAATGCAAAAACCGCAGCACACGGCTCATGGAGACACCAATGCTTGCTCTCAGGGTGCATCCCCTTGGGAAAATTTGCAGGGCCAATCCTCAAAACGATGAATACAAGAGGTGCCTGCCATGCACGCCACTCATTGAATCCATGCCATACATAGCATGGCTTCTCATGCATCACATGGTACTACACTTCATTACATTTCATTGCATTGAATCACATTACATCACCATACAAGCTATTTGTGAATAGACAAGCAAACAAACAACAAAGGAATATACATTCATTCCTATTACCATGTAAATATGCATGTTTTTGTACATGTTCTTTTCAGCCATGGCCATGCCGTAGAGATTGGGATTCCCTCGTGGACCGGGCTCCAGACCTCTCCATGATAAGAGTTGTCCTCCCACACACCTACTCGATGGGGACAAAGTGCCTGGGTGTCCTCGCCGACTCATACAGCTGCAACATGCCGAACAACATGAGTCAATAGAAATAGTTAGTTGGCACTTAATTAATGAAACCAAGTAAGGAACCTAGTTAGTACTTAGCTGACCAGGAAATTTTTAGAGCAAACTGCTGTACAGTGATTGCCATGCTCTCTATTTCACCTTGGTAAGGAATGGTACTGATTCATGATGGTAATACCCCAGGGTGCGTGACTGTGGGTTCCTGTGTTTTGTGGCACTTGTCACTGCTTTCTTTGAGTTGTCTGTTGAGAAGTGTGCCTGTTCCTGTGCGTGAGTTAACTTGCCTTCAAACGTATGAACATGTTTAAGTATATACTATGTTTTTGAAAATATACAAATCATTCATCTGTACATAAATGAATGAAATATGATAGTGGACAAATATGTATGTACATATATTAGGCAGTGTACTTATATCTATATAATATTTACACATATACGTTGGCACCTGTAATTTGCTTATCAGTTTTATAATCCAAAGGTCATGCGACCAAGATTCAGGGGGCGAACTACAAGATCATGACGGCAACAACTTTGGGCGCATGCGGTAGCATCCAAGGACATCATTTTGACACATGCAGCAATTATTGAACAAATGATTGCATTTGTCCACCGAGTCCATGGTAACCTTTACACACGTATATGGCATACGCAACAGCTTCTATGAAAGTTATTTGCAGGCCTTTTGTTTTTGTTGATTAGGCAAATTTGAAACAGTGGGTGCCAAGGATGCCTCCACCTGAACTTTGCTGTTGAACCTAACCAAATCATCGAATAGCACGTGTCTGCACTTGTGTTTGCTGAAAATGCAATGGTAGCCCTGTGTCTGTCGTCCTTGATAAAGTGTTTTCAAGCCACGCCTGCTAGAGATATTTGGTCACAAGGTTTGGTGCGTTGACTTTCTTGGTCCAATTCTCATATTACTACAGTGCCTGTAGTTCTTGTGGGTTTCGGCCACTAGCTAGCCTAAAGAGGGAAAGGAGACGTCCTGACGGAAATTTGGCAATTTTTCCGACAATGATATGTATTCTAAGTCATCTGAGTCAGGCCACATGCCTGCAATAAATTCTGTCTTAGACCAGGAAGAAATAACAGAAGGATATTGAAAAGCAGCGGATGGAGAATGGTTGCACAGAAAAATGCTAATTTGCGCCTAAACACAAGGGCAGGTGGAAGGGGTAAGGCAGAACCCCCCTTGGCCCAAGAAACCAAGAAATAACTGGCAGGAAGAAATGACAGATAGGACTAATGAAAGGAGGAGAAACGAAAGCAGCACAGAATGCTGAAGAACTGGCACGGCAACTGCAGCCAAAAACTCCACACGGAGAAGAAAAAGGGAGCGGGCCCTGCGACGCATGGCAAGGTTCGTGACCACTCGCCAAAGAGTGAAGAAGGAGAAAGGGAAGGAGAGGTGTGGTCTCCGGGCACCTCTGCCGGCCCTTGCCTCTAGGTGCCAAATTGAGTCTAGCCTCGCCATTTCAAGAAAAGGAGAGAAATTTTGAAGCGATGCAAATATCCAATGCAAATTTGCAAGTTGGGTAGCACCAGTGCTTACGGTTTTAACCGAGGTTGCATTTTGTACCTCCAGCTGATGGGAACCCAGTGAAAAGCTAGCTTTTACTGCCAAGGCAAAAAGATACAAGAGACATGAGTCTGGAGACCATCAGCACGGCTCGATCTGTATAGACAAACTGGCTGTACAAAGTTGGGGCAATGCCCTGGAAAACCATGGAGGCAAAGCTAAAGTTTGTACCAAAATGCCTCGAACCTTGATACAGCGTTATGGTGCATTTGCCAGCCCAAGCCATGGCAAAAGCAAGGTCGAATTGACTGGCATCATGAGACACGGCTGGCTGGATGGGCCTTGGCGGTGTGGTTCTGACGGATCCGGTCTTGGGTTCCAGGAGCTTCGGGGGCATTCCACAAAACGCGTCCCCATATTTACGTCACGGTGCCCTGCAGCGGTCCTGCTTGCCTATGTAGCTGAAGCTCCTTTTGGTACAGCTGAGCAGGCCATAGGGCCTATAGTTGTACTGGCGACGAACTTCACTAGGTTCCGTATTCCTGCACGGCAGGCCAAAGCTACTCCTCCCATATGTGGCAGTACGTGACAAGAAATCAGATGTACCCATGATGTACTTCCTTGGCGTCAGTGCCATTTTGCATAATCAACGAAAATTTCAGTTACACCAATTTGATCGCCTGAAAATACTTGTTTTTAGGCGAAGGGCTGCAGTGCGTGCAAGAATTGAATGACCCAAGAAATTGTTGGTTCAAACTGGCGAATCACAAGCCATGCCTCTGCTATCAAGTCAAAGGCCCCTCAAGGGCTGCTGCTACTGCTGCTCCTACTCCTACTCCTACTACTACTCCTACTACTACTACTACTACTAGTACTACTACTACTACTACTACTACTACGACTACTACTACTACTACTACTACTACTCCTACTACTACTACTACTACTAGTACTACTACTACTACTACTACTACTACGACTACTACTACTACTACTACTACTACTCCTACTACTACTACTACTACTAGTACTACTACTACTACTACTACTACTACGACTACTACTACTACTACTACTACTACTCCTACTACTACTACTACTACTAGTACTACTACTACTACTACTACTACTACGACTACTACTACTACTACTACTACTACTCCTACTACTACTACTACTACTAGTACTACTACTACTACTACTACTACTACGACTACTACTACTACTACTACTACTACTACTACTAGTACTACTACGACGACGACCACCACCACCACCACCACCACGACCACCACCACCACCACCAGTGCAACTGCTCAGGGCGCCTCGGTGCTTCAGCATCTGCTTCAGTAGCTGGAGCAGGTTCGATCGGTCTGATCATCCAGAAATATTTCAGCGCGAACTTGGTGTGGCAATAGTTGACCTGAGCGCACCCGTGATCTCAAGTCAACAGAGAACATATCCGAGCGAGCCAAACCAGTCAAGCAGCCAAAGTATAAATGACAAATTGGACTTTTCCGACCGAACAACAAGAATGACAAGGCTACTGGCCTTAGTCATTCCAACAAAATGTTGCTTGACCTATATCCCCCCAAGCCAGGCATTTGGATGTGTAATCAGTGGTGTTTGTCTTTTGATTTGGAAGAGCGAGTCCGATACATGTACGGTCTGTGCTTTAGCACCAAGTGTGCGCACTGCGGTAGCAAACTTTGGACCTCTTCCAGATGACACGACAACATGAGCCATGAAAGTACCCCTTTCCAAACCCGTATGGTAGCCATTATTTTGACAAAACTAAACCTGGTCGAGGTTTGTGCAGGGGACTTCCAAACATGTTCGTCAAGTGAGCCCACCCCTGGTGAGGATTTCAGAACATATTTTCAGTGCATCATCAATTTGGATTTAAAGCGATGCAACGCACAAATGTCCCTAGAATTCCGCGCATCACCTCTTTTGTAAATCAACAAAATGCTCGTACGGCGTGTGTAATATGTACTTGTGCTTCTGATTCATCGTTTTGCGCTCTTTCCTTGTGTGGGCTCTTCACTTGTGCGCTTCGCATCCGGTATACACATGGTTGGTAAACAGGGAGTTCATGCAGTACACGTCAGTATCCAAGCGTCTGAGAAATGTTATGACACATGCGAAGACATGTCTTTTAGTGCTGTGTTTCATCATAGCCACACTTAACATCTCAACAGGAATAATCATGATGACTAGTCAACCCATCATTCAGAGCGAGAAGAAAACAGAAGAGAAGAGAAGAGAAGAGAAGAGCCCTCAAATTCGGCAGGTGGGCGCATGACACCTAGGTGTGCCATAAATTCTCTTGCAGGTTCCACTGCATAATTTGATATCTTAGCATATCGTGCATGCACCTCCCAGCGAATTCACTCATGACTTCTGCGCATTTGGCTACATGCAATGAACTAAGAAAACATGAGCCGCTGCAATCGTCAGCAAACATCATCTCAGGATGTTCCTCTTTTGATTCGCTGAGGCTAACAATCAGTCAGGCGGCTGTGCAAGTCATATGTTGGAACGCTGATTTCTTGTTCCTTCAAACAGGGCCAGGTGAACGGCCCAATTTGCCTCAGTCAAGGCACTGAAAAGGGAACCACCTTGGCGATGAGGAACCAGATGATCAAAGTGACTGCTTCCAAGCTCATGAACACAGCCATCACCACTTTTTCCTGCCAGGTTGCAGCGCTGATCAGAATGAGAGTCGCTGGTATACAATTTTGATGGCAGGGCAAAACATCAAAGAAACTGTAACAAATGATGGTCTTGTATTGAGTCATTAGTCATTGGGACTGGGCTTAGACAAGCGAGAAGAGTTCTCCCAGCTTGGGGGCAGAAGGGGATACCCCAGTCTGGTTGGTCATTCATGTTTCCTCGAAACAGTATCATACAATGTGGTCCCGCAATTCAGTGGCAATTCTCTTACAATGCCTGGGTGGTATACGATTGCTAGCTCATAGTTGACCATGGTACGCAATGGTTTCTAGGGAATGGCAACCAACAGTACAAAACAACAATCCGGCTCTTTTTGACTACATACTAGGATGAAGAGGATCTGCGGCTGATATGTAGGTATGGATACTGTATACATATACATATATATATACATATTACGTATATGTGTATATTTCAATATATATATATATATATATACATATATATATATATGTATATATATATATATATATATACATATATATATATATGTATATATATATATATATATCTATTTATTTGTCTATTCATACATGTATTTATCTATTTACCTATTTATACGTATGTATGAATATAAATGTATATGGTACAGTAAAAAAAGAAATAGATAGTACAGACATAAAAGTCTTCTCGTGACACTGGGTCTCAACCAAGATACAACTGGGGGGCACCACCTTCTAGAAACTTCATCAGGTCGTGGCAGCCCCAGGTGATACGGGGGTGCCTGGCATATCAAAGTACATTCCATCAACCATTGGATCACCGGCGCAAAATTATCATCCACGATGGGATGACTCCCTGCTGAAAATGACTCGAATTCCTTGCCAACCTGGCATTGGACTGCGCTTCCATACCAAGTAATCCCTCAAGGAAGCACTAGGAGTACCAGGCCCCCAACCTCTTCCGTCATCCAGACTTCTTGGCGAAAATAACCTGTGACGTTGCGACATGATCGGTACCCAATAAAAAATGACATGCTTAATAGCATGATGGTTGATCACGTCATGAAAGACATGGTCAGAGCCAAGATATTCAAAAACACTGCTGGTGACATGGATATATACATTGATATTGAGATGGTTGACCACATGGTCATGAAGAAGAAGCTGGAATATTTCACAGAACATGACATGGTGAATCACATTATTAAGAAGTTGGTTCGTGCCAAATTCATTGATGTGGAAGATGGCATGGGTGATTATAATTCCAATGACATGCCAAATGCGGCAATCAATGATATGAAAAATGACATGTTCAGTACCATCGCGAATAACATGGAAGGGAACATTGTCGATGCCATGGTCGAAGACATGGAAGATGGCAATGACATAGTTGAATGGTTGACACATCTTAGCACCATATTTGATGCCCTGGTCAATGACATCACAAATGAAAGGGCTGATGACATGCTCAATGTTATGATGCTTTGGAAGATGGCATGGCTGATGACATAGTTCAAATTGTGGGTTGTGAAACTGTTAAAGCTACTGTTCATGGCTTGGTTCATAGCTTGGTGGGAACCTTGGTTCCTGGTCATGACAGGGTTGATAACTGATGATATGTGTACATCATGATATGGTTTCTTTGTGAAAGTTTCATATCATATGTCGATCATGAGATGGTCAATAACATGGTTGATGCCATTATTGCCTACATGGATGATGCCATGCTTAGGGACATAGCTAATGCCACCATAAATAGCATGGTCGTTGACATCATTGGCAGTATGTTCAGGGACACATTTCATGGGTGGGTCATGGTGTTTCGTAGTTGCCGGCAGTTGTCCCATGCCATGTCTCACGGTGTGTGAAGGTTCAATCTATCGTTTGGGATCCCTCAGTATTCATGCCTGCCAGTGCTGTGTAGCTTTACTGCTGCCATACCGTTCACTTCGAAGCCCTGCGATAACTCTGATTCCTTCCTTTGTTGCCGAGGTGTTTGCTGTACCTTGCAGGGTTTCACTTGTTGTATGGCTTTCGGATCGATGGCCAAAAGTCCTGGTTCCGGGGAGGTGCGAGGGAATCAGCTGTTTCTGGAGATTGCTAAAATTTCATGGTTGTGATCGCTTGAGTCCCAGTGTGTTACAAGAGTTTACGAAGCGTCAGGGAATGTATTCAATTTTTGCATCATCAAATAAACCATGACATGAGAGTTCCACCACCGACCAACAAGAATAAAATGGGTATTGCCCTGTCAATGAAATCTCACAACTACTCTTGGTGTAGATTGATAATGGTTACTCACTTTGTTCAGTAACTACGGTCAAGAATGGTTCACAGCTATGCTGAATCAAATGGTTCCCATAGTCGTTGACGCTTTCTTCGGCGACTTTAACAGGTGGTTGCCAGGAGTGTCCCCATCTCGTGGCCGCTCTTACCTTGTGCCCGTGCTGTTGCATGGTTTGCCACTTTTTGATTGTTGGTTTTTATCACTATGATTTGTTGACTATGCAGGCATGTTTTGCTTTGGAATCCTTACATGAATTACTTTCAATGATGATCACCGTTGTCAGGCCAAACCATATTTGGCTAGTCGCCACCGTCAATTGCTTCTGCAACTGTTTCTTGCAACTTTTGCCTGAGCACTGAAGCCCTTGTGCAATCCCAAAAAAGAAACCGTTTACATCGTGAATTCTTAAATGGTTTGGGCTTTTGGCATTAAAGGGGCTTAGAACATGCTTAATCAGGTTTTAGCCCCTGCAATCCAAATCCTTAGAACCCGAAATGGTTTGAGCCTACCCATGACTTCTGTTTACTCCAAGGTGGGCCGCTACCGGGTAGAAGTTCAATCCTCAAGTTGTCGCCCGAAACCTGTTTGTAGCGCTGGGGGCCGCGCCTCTCCCGTTGTCGGGCCAAAGCCAGAGCTCCCAAACCAACAAGAGCCTTGGAGAACGTAAGGAGCTGGTTATGATGGATGATGGAAAACGGCTGATGATGTTTGATAGTGGTGAATAGATGATCAATGCTGATGGATAATACTGCCTGCTGCTGAAAAAAATGGCTGATAGCGGGTAGTCACCAGCAAACACAGCCAGTCAGTATTCATGTTCTAGGTGGTTGGTTTGGCTCAGGGTGCAAGACTGGCTCCTTGGGGGTTGCATACGGGAAAAAATGCAAGAAGGCTTAGGAATGTCAGGTGTCCTAACCTGCAATGGTATCCACCAACGGCAGAGTTCTGACCATGGTCACCTTGGTTGTGCCGCTGCAAAAATATGGATGCCAAATTAAGGAGACGTTGCTCCAACACAACTAATTTCACTAGTCTCAACCCACGGCCCATGTAGTTTCTTGACAACTGAAAGACAGACATAGCTGTGCATGCACATCACATTGATGATTCCGTATCAAGGGTCAATAGACCGTTGTCAAAACAGTGGCACCGCGGCACCAGAGATCAACAAAAACAAATATTGGCTAAAGTCCTGGAAACTAACAGTTTGATCCTCCCAGGTAGTGGTTAGAAGATCAGTTTCCTCGTCCATGTCAGTTTCAAGCAGGCCATCATCTCACGATGGACCCTGATTCAGCGCTTCAAAGCCATGGGCAGAACTAGTGCATCGCAGGACGCCTAGGGTCACTTTCCCCAGACTACCGAGGGCAAATCCTCACATGTCGCGTTGGATTATACCAAATCGAATAGTAGCACTAGTTGCGGGCCACCAGAAATTTGTTGTCGTTCTTGTTCGTAGGAATCATCAAGCTGTTTCTCAGGGTTGATCATTCTCACAGATATTCCACGAAAACCCCAATGTAAAAATTCCTAATCTGGCTTGATTCATATTCCTCGAACGTGATGTGCCGTGGGTCTTCAACTGCTGTGCTTCGAGCTTTCGCAGCATCCATCCGCATCCCCATTTCGTGGCACCAGGAAGCACAATCCATGCGTTTGCCCACAGCATTGCCACGTTGTCACGATCGTGTCGGCACCTGAGGCCCGCTGGCTTGGAGATGAAACCGCAACCCCTGGAATCAAGGGAAGTTTGGAGCTCATTCCCTGTGCGCAAAGATCTTAAGGTAAGCCTCGAAGGCCAACCACCAGGCAGAATTTGCAGCTGTTCGTGAAGAAACGGCTAGCACCGTGGTGTGGCGCCTCGCCTTCATCAAACTGACCATCAGAAATCACTGTGGCGACCATCATTGACCAGCATAAACCATCATGAAGTTTCTTCAGGTTGCTTAGGTTTGCTTGAACCCAGCTTTCCCATGGTTGTGTGGGTGATCTCCAGCCACAAAATCAGGTGATATACATCTGCAATTTCACCTTCCAACCCAATGATCATTTGACCGTTCTTGACCATCTTAGCAGCCATGCTCGACCACTAGTAACGCTCACTGAACATGATTGGAGGCTAGGATTATGAACCAAGGGCGCTACCGTTATTCACCACTGTTTACCATGCTTGACCACTGCCACTGTAGTCCCTCAGCGCCTTCTTACCGTGTAGACCAATGTGGTGAAGGTCACCAGGCTCGGCAGCAACAGAAAGCCAACATCCTCACACGGTGTCACGGTGTCACGGCTGGGGAACCACCAGGTATCAGTGCCCTGAGGTCATGGTGATTCACTTGGTACTGCATAGCTTCCCCCGTAACCAAGCAAGCAACCAACCATGGTGTGGTGATAGTAACTGTCAATGAGGACGACTAGCGATAGCTAGGCATCATGATTAGAACAACTTTTAGTAGTTGTTAAAAAAGTTGTTATTCAAAGCAATGAGGGTAAACACCAGCTAATTGCGGCAAAATTGTGGGTGTTAACTTGTGCACCTCGAATTGTCCATACCAAGGCCATTCCCAACTCTCCCATTTGCCAGTCCCGCTGAGGCTTTCCGAAGATGTGGGTCCGCAGTGCTGCCAAACCATACAGGGCAAAGCCTGGCTACAGCATCGAAAGTGATCGTCTTGAGCAGATTTTCTGGTGCCCAAGTTTGGAACAAGCTCAGCCGGCAAACTCATGTGAATGATTTTGAGGGGTAAAGCTCAGGTGATATTTTCTTACATGGAAGGGCACTGAACTCATAGTTTCACATTTGGAATCCTGGAAAAATGAGCATGGACCAGCAATATCTCTATACAAGCTGCTTACCTGGGCCTTTCTTGCATGATCCTACGTGGGGTAGGCTTGTCCAAAAATGGGTGCGTTCAAGCAGAGAACCACAGGCTACAATGCATTCCCAATTGTGGTCACCCACTCTTGGACACAGCATGATTCACTACTCACTACTCCTTACTGGTCACAACTTTCACGGTTCCACTGTGCCGACTTCCACCCCTGCCATAGAAGCATATAGAAGCAGAGATCCACCCCTGCCAATCCTTTTCTCAAGCAATCCGCTGCGAGACCGCCAAGCTGGGTCTTCTGGGACGTCGTCGCCGTTCACCCAACACAATGCCCAACTCTTTCGGCTTTGGCTGGAAAATGATCATAGCTCCATGCACCTGCACATCCCCCAGCACTGGAAGGTGTAACAGCTGCCGGCAGTTCTGCAGACTGAGCTCCTGATACACCGATGCCCAATTGGTGGCGACTCCGACCCGTCCCAGCACGCTGCGGAGCAAGCCTGGCACATCCTGGCGCTGCGCGCGGAAGTAGGGAGGGTTTTGTAACGCCTTACGAATGCCCTGTGGCGATGCGAAGTCCTGTGGCCAGAAGTTCAAGCCCGCCGTGTAGTTGCCGGCATGCGTCTGGTTCAGGCCACAGAGACGGTTTCGGAAGTTCATGGACATGATGCCATACTCAAAGCGATGTGAATTTAAAAACCAGGAAGTCAACACATCATTACTCGAAACGAATCCAGCTCCACCAGCTGCATCAGCTGCTGCCTTCTGCTGTTGTACCCAGGTGGCATCCACCATCCACGCCTGCCACCGGTGCTTAGGCCGCAGCCATCCATCCAGCAGCGAACCCCACCGTGCTGCCTTGGAGGAGGCCCAGGCCTGGGCGGGTCCCAAGGCTTCTGCCACGGCCTCTACGAAGCTCAACTTTCGAAACGGGTTGAGCCGTGCCCGGGCTGGGCCCTGGTTGGCCATGTAGGTCACCCCGTTGACCATGGCTGGGCGCTGATCCAGGGCACCATAGAGCCGGTAGTAAGTGAAGCCATCACCCAAGACGTGACTCATGGAAACGACCAGGGCGAAGAAATTGTTGGATTTTGTTTCCACCAAGGTGATGGTGAACAAAGGCTCACTGGGGCCCACGTCTACACATTGAATCCCGGGTTTAACGGTGAGGTCCTCTAAGCTGCGACGCATGTCCATCAGTGGCATCTGCATATCCAGAGCTTCTCTTCGGACCTGCTTGAAATGTTTGCTGAAGTCCTGCACCTCGCCTGGCACCCAGAGGCTCACCATCCCTGTGGCCCTATCGCGCCTTAATTCGCCTGCCAGCCATGGATTGGCACGAACCAATTCTTCACTCATGCCTCGCAGAATCTCTGCATCTACCGTGCCCTCATAGAAGGTCACGGTCGTGATCGATGGCAGCATCAGAATAGCACCAGCTTCATCTGGTAGCAGCTGCAAGGTACCAGCTGCCTTGCAGCATGACCGCCGGCGTGCTGCTAAGGAACCCGTCGCAACCACAGTTGTCAGGCAGCGGGGCCACTGGGCATGCCACCGGTTGTGTGAATGGCATCTGAGCCGCGGGGCTCGTGGAGCTGAGAACTGCTGCCATCTCAAGGTCTCCTTTGGAACTGCTGACAGCATCACACAGCTCTCACACAGATCTCAGGTCTCATCTATTCTCCAGGCTACCCTTTGAGCTGGCAGAATAACAAGCGTGTGCCCCAACCCCAACTCTTCATGAGGTTCATCTCACACCCAGTTTCCGTTTGCATTGCCTTTGAAGCCCTCCAATAAGCGCTTTTTGCTATGAGCCATGGTCCAGTCTGATACTCCTATCTGCCAATTTGCCTTTTACCCCTTTATGAGTCACAACGTTTCATCAAATCAAAAGAATCAGATCCGAGGTGCATACACTTACGAACTTTGGGGGTTTCAAAAGAAGAGGAGATAGCACAAAAAAGGGCAAGGAAGGTAAAAACAGCTATGGTCAATGGTGAATATCGAATCTCGCCAACCCCTTGCGATGGCTTTTGACTGGGTTCCAATAGATACTCAGGAATGTCGGCAATGAGAAATCCCAACAAATATCAGGTGTATGTAATCCACCCTAATTCAATCACCAAAAGGCCGTTTCCACCACTCAAAGCAATCGGTGTTGCATTGGCAAACGAATCAATGGCAGCCTTTCATGGGTTCCGATGTCAGGGGATCAAAAGGCCTACGCCCTAGTGCACATGCCAAAAATGAAGAAGCTCTATTAGATAGGATGTTGATTTGTGCAATTTCATTTCTGTCTATGTCTTGTATTGACCCTTGGCCACACCAACAAGTGGGTCCACAACACGCAACAGACTAGGGCAGTCCCCGCATCAAGTTCGTTGCTAAACCACCTGCTTGACCCATCGGGCGCCTAAAAACACGACCACGCCCATGAATGAGTAGCAAAGTCCATATGCTACCCACCTTCGCCAAAGCCGGCACTGGCGAAGACTGATGCAGAAACTTGCACGCAGGCTAACTGACAAAGAAGTAGAAAGCATTTGTTCGTCATGCCAAAAAAAGAGACCTGCTTGAAGTGAGTGGTTTAGGAACGAAGGGGGGCAGAAACCCCAACACAGGACCCAAAGCCTAAAAAACCAACTGACACAACCAAAACCGAGAACCGACTGACCAGCGCAATTGGAATCATTGCAAACACATTTGAAAGTGATCGTTTTTAGCGAAACTGTAGGAAATAGGGGTGCACCATTTGGAAGTACACCGATGTCGCTATTTTGGAACTTGCCGTTGGTCTAAGCAGCAACAACAACAACAACAACAACAACAACAACAACAACACCAGCAGCAGCA
>VSDK01014567.1:49821-67368 GCA_009767595.1 Symbiodinium kawagutii | reverse complement strand
AGCAGCAGCAGCAACAACAACAACAACAACAACAACAACAACAACAACAACAACAACAACAACAACAACAACAACAACAACAACAACAACAAAAGCACCAACAGCAACAACAATCCACAATCTACAATCAACAGTCAACAATCGACAATCAACAATCAACAATCCACAATCAACAATCCACAATCAACAATCAACAATCCACAATCAACAATCAACAGTCAACAATCAACAATGCACAATCAACAGTCAACACTCAACAGTCAACAATCAAAAAACAACAATCAACAATCAACAATGCACAATCAACAATCAGCAATCAACAGTCAACAATCAACAATCAACAATGCACAATCAACAATCAGCAATCAACAGTCCACAATCAAGAACAAGGACAACACCACAGCAGTCGGGCTTGGTGCTGGCTTCCGCCGGTGCACCTTCCTCTCGCTCGCCGCAGCTGCCGCCGCTCCTGATGACCAAGTGGTCTCACAAACGTGTACATGTCTGCGCGTATGCGTGTGTATGTGTGTGTGTGTGCGTGTGTTTGTGTTTGTATTTATGCATAGACATGAGCAGAATCTTAATCATCCTGGGATGTTCACCATGGATTGTTTTCTGGTGATGTTCTAGTCCGGTCTGTTGCCTGGTCGGTTGGTCGGGCTGTGCATCCATCCATCCATCCACCCATCCATCCAGTTCACCCATCTATCCATTCGTTGATCCATCCATCCTGTCCATCAATCTAGCTGTCTCTCGGGATCTTTGCACCAACGCATTACAAAAGAAGAGTGCACGTAGCAAAACATGAATCTATTCCCCAGGCATTCATTCCCACAGCTGTTCTTTTCATCTGCAAAATCAATGAAACTGGGCCAATCCTGGACGGATCGCCCTGCAATGATTTGGTCCTTCATGTATGGTGGCTGGTTCCGCAGTTTGCTGGATTGCTATCAAATCCAAGCAAGATTGTCCATCGTTTGGTCTGACCTCATTCTCTTCCACAAAGTGTCCCTCCTGAGGCGTTCTTGCTGTTGTTGCTTTCGCAGTTGTCTTCGCTTCAGCACTTCCTGCTGCCGTTGCTCATTTCTTTGCCTCTTCCGTTCCTGCAAGCGTTTGCGACGCGCTTTGTCTACAAGTTGCGCCTCTGAGTTAAGCATCCGTTTCCATTTCCGCAAGAGCTTACGCAAGACTGACACCTCAGCGGTGCCATTCATTGGTCGTGTACGTTGATGTATAATCCGGTCCTCCTGGTTCATGCGCTGCCTCTCCCAGGTCTGACTCCGAAATCGTGAAGGAAATCGCAGCCTTTTAGGACGATGTCTGTTCTTGTCATGCAAGGCCATGCGTTCTGACTCCCACTGTCGTAAGTGTCTGTTGCGAACATCGGCGCTCGCCATTCGACGAGAACGGATCTTGGCAATATACCCTGTGCTATCTTTGCCTCCTATCTCCCAAGCATCAGCAATTGCCTTTTGAAAGTTTTGCCATACGTCTTCCAGTTGGACGGGGCTGTACCGCCTATAGATACTGCTCCTTCCTAAATTCCAAACATACTTTCGGAATGGGCGCAAGCCACTCCGAAGTTTCCCCAAGTCGGAAAAGCTGCAAACACTTGGAGTACGCACCGAGAAACGTTGTGCGACCAGAAGGCCAGCTGGCTGGAAAATGGCAAAGCGAAGGCCCAGATCGGCATAGTTCCGTCCCTGTTCGGCGGCAGATGAAATCAAAGCTTCCCGCAAGCGTTCTTCAAAAGGGGAACCATGTTTTGCACCTGGGCAGTCAAACATCTTTTGTTTCACTGCTGTAAGAATTACTAAGTACTCCAGAGCAGTCTGCAATTCGCACCGTCCTGATGTGTGTATCTCCAAAGCGTCGAAGCAAATAGAGGCCCTGTAGTAATTTTCGTCCCCATGGACCTTGTACACACTTCCACAACTGGAGACCCGTGTCCGATCCTTTGCTTGGGGCCGTCTCCTACATCTCTTTTTGTTCGCTGTGCTTCCGCTGTTCACCGCTGTTGGTTGCTCTGCCTCAGTAGCCACGAGGGCGGTGCCCGGACTTGCTGAAACGTGTTGAGCTTCCAGTTGAGCCGGGGCCGACAGACTCACCATCCATTCTTCCAGAATCAGACGCTGCTTCTGCGAGAATTCGTTCTTGATCACATCGTTGCGCACAGCTCGTGGCAGGCGCTTCAAGTGATCACGAACCTTCATCAGGAGCTGCGTTTGCATGGCCTCTTTGGTTTCTCCCGCAGCCTTGCGGTTGGCCTCCCCAAGGCATGAAAACAACCCCACACACTGTCTCCCATCATAACCGCCCCATTCCGCATATTGCATTTACAGGTGACTCAGGCCCATGTCATAATCCAACCTGTGGATTGCATGATGATGATTCATCACGATTGATCAGTGTTCGCCTATCAATGGTTAAATCACCAAGCATAGGTAGCTGAACAGTGCAAGTGTTGCGATTGATACATTTTTTGCCTTGGTGTTTCACCCTCCACGCCTCCGTGGTGCTTCCTGAGGCAGCATGGTGTGCGCGCCACGGTACATGGCTGGAGCGCTTGGTGGCTTTGCAGCGCTCGGCTGGCTGCGGAGCAGTGAGGGTGCCATCGTATTTCTTGCGAGCAGCTGGGTCAGCCAATGTCTCAAGGGCCTGGTAGACCAGGTGAAAGGCCTCCTTACTACCGCCTTTGTCTGGATGAACTCGCAAGGCTTGTCTCTTGAATGCAACTTTGATCTCGTTTAGCGTGGCAGTCCGGTCGATTTGCAGCACTGCATAGAGCGACTCATGGCCAATCATGGCTGGCAAGTCGATGCATGACTTTTTGGCTGTTGGAATGGTACATGTGTGGCATATATACGGGCTTAGGTTCCGAGGAGAAAAGGAGCAACTGGAAACATGAGGAAATGTATCCAGAATCCTGGTCACACTTCAGGATGCGGGTCAAACATAGTAGGCTGGGATGTGAAACGCAAAATAAAGTGTGCACATTCGCACGGGCGTCGCTCGAGTTGCTAACTTGAACTTCTGAATCATCATCAAGCCACGAGAGGACTGCATTTTCACTACAGCATTCAACACAAAACTTATAGATCATGGAACAGTATACATGCTTCACAAAACAACGTCATGTTTTGTGTAGCAGTGCGCTATCTTTTCAAGATAGTGGATGCTTCTTCTTTCAAGAATCGTCCATGTAAAAGAGGTTTGTAATTAAAGAATATACAAAGAATGTATCCAAAGAGTACAGGCTTTGTCCATCAGTGGTACCCCCCAACCAGCGAAATTAATGCCTTAGCACAAAACAATGAGCTCAAAGATATCCACTGGAAAGTCTCAAGGTTTGACCAGTGGAGATGAGTCACAGTCTCGACGATGCGAACGGCTGCTGGGCAAAAAGGGGAAGCCACACTTAGGTTAACAGCTCACAGCTACAACTGGTGCTTTCTCAAAATAGGGAGCCCAAAAAATGGTTGGTTTATTACTACGAATGGTTAATAATGGATGGTTTGGGGGGACCCCTATGGCCCTATTTTGAGAAACCACCAAATGTTAAAGTGATGTGATGATTGTGGAGGGAGGCAAATTAGAAAGAAATGCTGTTGGATAGATAGTTTGAATGGAGAGAATGTGGATTTTGTGGATTGATAGAGTAAATGGTGTGCCAACGTTCAATGGGTGAGTCATGAAGGCTAAAAATCCGGAATAATTCACACTAGTAGGGTGATACCCAACAATGAACAAACATGAAGGAGCTGCCCACCAACAACATTGGAAGACTGGCCAAGTCTAGAAAATCAACCTACTTCGTCCAGCCGCCAATCCCTGTTCTCGTTACACATTGAATATCATCCATATTAACATTTCCGGCATTGCAACAACTGTCCCCACCATAGATGTCCGTGTCAAATCTTTGCTCTATAGATTGTTGGGTGCTGGCCAAACATGGCCAAGAGGCCGGGAACCTATGCTGGACCTGAACTGTTTCCAGCTTGAGTCTTCAAATGGCGGTAGCCCTAAACACACACCATCTCGGAGGTATGCCATTGGAAGGACACCCCTGTCCAAATGAGCTGATTTCAGGTTTGGGTAGAAAGTACTCTGTCGTGTTTATGTTCTACATACAATCCACAGCAAGACAAGAGAATAGAATTCACAACGGTATAGACAAGCACGTTCCCTACTGTGTAGACTGATACTCTTAACCTGGTACATAGAGTACAGACGTAGTACATACAGTCAATCAATTCAGTCTATACAACACATACAGTCAAAACAATACATACATACATACATACATACATACATACATACATACATACATACATACATACATACATACATACATACATACATACATACATACAATCACATCACATCACATCACATCACATCACATCACATCACATGACATGACATGACATCGCATTGCATTGAGTTATCGCCAAATACACCACACTGTTAGTATGCTACATTTGATTACATTAGATAACACCAAGACGATACAATACACCACAATAAATGACAAAACAACGCGTTCAAACACCATACATTCGATTTCATTCATTGCTGTACTGTTCACAAAGCAATACACTACAATGCAATACCGTGCAATTAAAACATGCAAAGTTCTTACACCACATGAAATTACATCACGGTTGAGAACATTACCTCACATAGCATTAGGCTTTTGGAAACACAATATAATTCCAATACAATTTGGCAACATACAACACGTAGAAGACAAATCATTCATACAATACGTGAAATACGCACAATGCAGGCAATAGCAATCAAACTTGCAAACAATACAGCGCATACAAGCAATAGATATATACATTGATCTACATCCCATCGCACTAAGCTACACTACATTAATTGAATACATGCAGACAAACATAACTTTAAACATCGGATACATAGCATACATCGAATACATCATGCACATCTCGTCATCCCATACATCAACTACATGACATACACATATGAACCACATACCTTGACGTATTACAGTACACTACATTACCTTATATACATTAGACTACATTGCAATACATTACGACATCACTTTAGATTGTATTACATTGCGTTACCTCACATCACACTACATTCAACTACGTTGCCTTGCACTGGATTACATTACAGAACATTACACTACATTACATTGGGTTATCTTACATGACAGGCACTACATCTGAGATGACACGACAGTAAACTACATTTCATTACAAACATACGTACACACCGTACGTGCCAATCGTATGCATAATATATGCCACAGAAGCCACACATGCACTACATGTCAGGTGCCTTACAGATAGTACATGCTATGCATATACTACATGCACTACACACATGGAAACATTCATGCATGTAAACATTCATCATGCATGTGCAACTACCAATATACCGGAAGATCTACACTATGAGTAGATGTGCATGGACAGACCTCTGCAATGGAAACAGACAGGTGAATCAAAGAATTTACAGTAAGGAGCCCCACTTTACCAGAACTTGATGATGGAAACTGGATGAACTCACGTTCACCTCAAAACCCAGCAGCCCAGCAGTGGTGACAACCCAGCTGTCATCGCAGACAATGAAAACGTATGAAAACAATGAGTGTGCAAGACCTGGTTGGTGGACCATAATTGCCTGCTACCTTCCCTTACTGCTGCCATCCCTTCGAGGCCGCGCCAGAGATCCTCCATAAAAAAGAAGGACTCATGAAGGCCTTGTATCAGGTACCACGCCTGGGCAGACTCCACAAGCCGTGCGACCAAGAAACATGAGATACGACAGTGAGAAGAGCATCAAATCCTTTGCTGAAGCCGTAAATTGGGTCCCGTCATGAACAAGGCAAACAAGTCACTGAATGCGAGAACTCTGCAAGCCTTGAGAGACTTCTGCAGTGCAATGTCATCCTTTGCTTGCTTGATGGACTTATTAGGCTTCCCTTCATGGTGCTGCCACTCTGCTGTTGCTCAAGCAATGGCACTGGAGAACTGAGAGAATCATGTGTTCATCTTGAGACACTTTCATGTGCAGCAAGATTCCGGGTTGGCTCGACAAGTGCCGCAAATAAAGAATTGCGAAGTGATATGTGCGCATTAATCTATATATATATATACATACATATGTGTACAAATGTCAAGAGACATCTGTAGAAAATACTCACATTTCCACTCCCGAAACGCAGGAGACTTGCCAGTCCCTTGCCGTTTTCTCCCATGAAACTTACAGCTTTCACCAGGTTTCTCCCAGCAGGTTCCACCCTGGACTCCCTGTTGCTTCCCCTGGAAACCGTCGCTGGCCTCGCTGTAGGCTTCCGCTCGTGCCACGGTGGTGGCCTTGCAGACCGCAACGACGCGGCAAGGGCTGGATGGCTTGGCCGTGGCTGGTTGATGTTGGTACCAACCATGGGTAGCAACCAATGGGAGTGGTTGAGCTGGTTGGTTGGTTGATGTTGATTGATGTTGGTTGATGTTGGTTCATGTTGGTTGATGTTGGTTCATGTTGGTTGATGTTGGTTGATGTTGGTAGCTGGGGGGATAACCATGTGATAATCAGCAAATCAACGTTGGTCAAAACACTCAGTTGATATCCAGTATGTTTGGCCACCACTGGGACTTCATGCGTGAACGACCATATTTTGCGGCCGCAATGATGACTAGTTACCATTGCTCATGCCAACCACCACGGGAGTTCAAAACTTGTTGTGCCACTATCGAACAGCTCGTATCAAGCCAAGGGATGATCTAGCACAAGACAACATCAACGAAGCTGACACTCATGACACCATGATACGCAAATCCAGTGGTTGAATTTGGCCACAACTGCGGCTAACCAACATACGGACGCAAATGCAGTGCCTCTGCCCTTGAGGCGGTCTCGACCTCACAGAATCTGATCGACTTCTGCTCACAGAGGGGACGCTGTTAGACCCTGAACCAATGGCACGTTCTCAAACAAGTCTGGCCTTTACTGTCAAAAAGATTAGTGTTTAAAGCGGGAAGAGAACAACACGTTGATTTAGGAAACAGACCTGTACAGAGTCGATTGAATATGGATGGTCTGTTGGTCACGTAGTTTGGAAGTACTGGACATAAATGATGAGTTGTCGACCATAGCACCCTGCATTCGCTGCTAAATCATCCATCCCCTCACAAAAGAACATTGATGCCTCGTTTTGGATTATTTGGCTCCAGCAAGTTTCGAAAACATTCCAAAACCACATAGGTACCCATCCCCGTCACACGCGGTTTTCCATCCCTTGAAATGAGGATGATTTTCCAATGGATGGGGGTCGACGGGCTGTTGGCAGCCCCGCCTGAGCTCCTTGTGCTTCAGCTAGTCGTACTGCCTGGCTCTGTGCAAATCAGCATCTATGCGAATGTGCAGAAGCACAGTCAGTTTGCTGGTTGCCGTTGCTGTTGACGTTTATCATGGGAGCTCCAGCAAATTCACCACAAGACTCATCACTTTGGGTTCATACACGCCGCACCCCCAAGGTTATTGCATTTGCCTACCAAAAGTGAACAGTACTCAGGGTGCTCGGGGGTTACCATGGCGACAATCATCCCCAATTTCCTGATATGAGCAATTGTTCAGCATTACCAACCAGTATCCACCATTATCAAGCATCATGAACCATCATTGAACATCATATACCGCTATCAACCAGTATGAACCATCATTAACCATCACTAACCATCATCAACGAATATTGACCATCATTACTAACCATTACTAACCATCATTAAGCATCATCAACGATTGCCAAACATGATTGACCGACCTGGATGTAAGGGATCCCCCGGCCTCTTCTGGGTTCGCCGGCGACCCCATGGCAGAGCAAGTGGCGGCGAGAGGAGGAGGATGTGCGGTTGATAGTGGTTGAGAACCAACATGTGCAAAGAAATCACGAAGCCATGAATGTGTGGTGAATGATTATCATTCAGGACTATAAATATAGCCAACAGCAGCTCTCAACCCCGAGCACGAGCATAGTCCTGATACCCATTCTGTTTGGGGATGGGATATTGATTCAACTCCCAGGCTTAGATAGGTGGGTCTGGGGAATCTAGCAGCATGTTGAATATGTTCTGATGCCCAACCAAACTATTTGCATTCAATGTCAACCAACAGCAGGCGTTTGCATACTTTTGGCCAATCCTCAGTTTAGCACGTCAAGCGAAGCAACGAGTCGGAAAAGCACGACGTGCTTGGTCAGCATCAAAACAGTTGGCCAATCATGAGCCAAAATTACGAGTTGATGGGATGCTTCCTGTCAACCGAGACCTGACAATGGGCACTTGCTACTAAACATCACTCATTGACTGCTAATATTCCTTGCCATTGGTGATTCTCCCCAATATGTAATTTAGGCGTCTGCTGTTAAGATATATTCCTTCGCGACGATCCCGGTTGCTCCGAAAAGAAAATTGAGCAGTGAGCAGCAACGACAAAAACGGATCTGGACCGTAGATGCAGCGACAATCCCATGGCTGTCGCTTCCCACAAACGCTATTGGCTTGCTGCTCATGCACCTCATATGAGTGCTTTCCTGTTGTTTATCTCCTCCCCCTAATATCAACCCCCGGTGCAAAAGGCCATTGAGAATCCAAAACACTATGCAAAGCTTGCCAGAACACTTGCCAGAATCCAAGCTTCATTTGCTTGATAGACCCATACCTTGATGATTGCTCTTAGCATCCCCTGAAGTCTTCTATTCTCGATCGTCCTGTTTCCAAGCCATCATGCATGGTAGTCCTCAAGGAAAAGCAACCAAGCAAATAACCAATCAGGATGCATACATCATCGTTTGTGCTTGATCTTTTTTTTGACAATCAGTGGTACCACAAACATGTCATGAGCCAAGAACTGATTTACTGGCTGATTGACTCTGACGGTACATAACACTAACGCTACAACCAACAGGGGCTGGATTCCTTTACCTCTGCACAGAAGGTGTTTCGAGCTGAGTTGGATACGGGTCCTTAGATTTATATTGTCTAAAAGGGGTTGTCCAAAAATGGTGTGCCCAAACAAAATGTGATTTTTCCTATTAGTATTTGCTGTTATTGTATATTTAGTAGGTATCACCATTTCCGGACCCACCCAAAAAATCATCTGTATGTAAATATACACACATATATATATATATATATATATATACATATATATATATATATTTATTTATTTATTTATGTATAGATATATATATATATATATTCGCACACAATCTCCAAGAACATGTAAGATGTCTCCCGAACTGTTTCCAGATACAATGTGGGAATGGGGGGCATCCCCTCGGCTCGCGATCTACCAAGCACAAATCAAACCAATAAAAGAGGTGCTTGGTCAGACTTTAAGGTACATGAATGTCCAAATTGCGTGTATCAAGAGGAAATTGTACATGATTCATGATAGATGGTGCAGATTAATTGGTTCATTTATTTATTTTTTATGTAAATATATATATATATATATATCATTAAAAGTATATATATATATAGTGTAAGCTTCAGCACATATCTATCTATCTATCTATCTATCTATCTATCTATCTATCTATCTATCCATCCATCCATCCATCCATCCATCCATCCATCCATCCATCCATCCATCCATCCATCTATCCATCTCTCCATCCATCTATCCATCTATCCATCTATCCATCTATCCATCTATCTGTCTATCTATCTATCTATCTATCTATCTATCTATCCATCTATCATCCCGAAAAATCACTCTTGCTTCATATAGTTGAAGAAACCTCCCTGGCAGCGCTTCAGTACCTTCCAGCCAGGAGGGTAGCCGCAGCCACAACTCCTAGTGGCGCGGCCGCTGTTTTGCTCCTTACTGGGAGATCCGGTTGTTGTCGTTCGTTGTAGAAAGCTATTTTTGGTGGTTCAAAAGTGATCAAAAGTGTTTGTAACGGATATAGAATAGGAATGAATGACCAACAGTTGTAGGAGATCCAGTTGACAGAAAGCCGTCAAGAACTAAGCGTGAAGGACCATTCTGAACAACTACTATTTATGGCGAATTTGGAGGTGGTTTTGTCAATATACATATGCATATTCATATATATATATATGTGTACATATATCCCATGATGTAATATCAAGGTTTACAAAGGACAAGAGATTGTGACAATGCCATCGACCAGCACATTCGTTGTGATAGCCTGTGAATTGTATTGCTATTTCTGTTGTTGATTGTGATCAGTATTGACCAAATACTGTAGATTTTTAATCAACCTCGAAGCTTTCTACC
Organism: Symbiodinium kawagutii; assembly: GCA_009767595.1. Lineage (NCBI taxonomy): Eukaryota > Dinophyceae > Suessiales > Symbiodiniaceae > Symbiodinium > Symbiodinium kawagutii. The sequence goes on along the minus strand of VSDK01014567.1, from coordinate 57,081 downwards.
AAATCAGAAAATACCATCAATCATGCAGTAGGAAACTTCGACTCATGTATGATATATCTAGAAAAAGGATATCCTAGGATTTGGCTTTTTGAATGCTTTTAATGAGAGATCCATATTTTCAACAACCTTTACTTTTTCCGTCGCTAGTGATCTACCGTATCAAAAATCATTGGGTCGTCATGATCACCCAGCATGAACTCACGCTGCGCGCGCCCATCCTGCCATAGAGAAGAGACCTGTCGAGCTCCGTTGCCCCGCTACTCTTGAGCTCCGTGCTGGGACCTATCCCTGCCATTAGATGATGTATCAAGCTATGGATCCCACGATGGGAAGTCATCTCAATCCTCCACAGCTCATGTCTTTATGGCTTACCTATTAGCTATGATTGGCTTACCTATTTGTTAGTTATGACTGGCTCCCCTGAACCGGTTGAAGGGAGCCAACAATCAACGGGCTGGAGTCATGTCCGTTTCATCTTGCTACGACAAGGGAGATGAGTGTGCGAGTGTCAATACCAAAAATACCCACACTTGGGCTGCTACTGATTTCTGTGCGTGTTCGCGCCATCTTCAAGAGAAATGAAAAAACGAGTTTTTGGTTTGTGGTTACTTGGAAAGCTGGGTGTATTCTTGCGTACTACTCTAGTTTTCTAAGCAGACTATGAATTTCGATCAGGAGTCGACTTGGCAGCGGCTCAGCATTCTGAACAAAAGAGATTCTCGAAGCACTGGTTGTTCACGATTAATATTCCTCTCCAATGATTGCTATCTACCCGGCATATTACTGTACAAAAACATTTACTTCTCTATAACAGGATAACAATGACTAATCGTACTACCAATGCATGGTTCCAACAACCAGGCTTCTGAAGTATCTCCAAGCCCTGTACCCTAGGGAAAGCAAGTGGAGATGATAACAATGTGCTGCAATCACAGAAACCACCATCGGGGTGAGCGTCTATCGCCTCCAAGTTCACCACATGCCAAAGAAAGGGCTGTTCGTGACGCTGCGCGTACTTTTGCCCCATCAATAGTGGCTTCCACTTCGTAAAGAACCTCATGGTTCTTGCCTAATGTATCCTACAGCTAGAGGCAGAGTCCGTCTGCGGCCCGAGTGGAGGGATCAGTGGCAGTATGGGGCTGTGCCATGGCCCCGTCTGGCAGCACCCTTGGACGCTTGGGGTGCCACACTAGCAACGTTGACACAACCAGTTGTGATCTACTCATACGATGTGGGGGGCCTCCCTCGCAGGTTTGTGTGGTACAGGTGAATCAGCAGCCGTCATCCGCCAGAGAATCAGCTGCTTAAACAGCGGATTTGATCCATGTCCCTGATATTGCGCTTATCATTCTTGCTCATGATGAAATATTTGCCACCACTAAATGACTCTCCGAGAATCAACCGTGAGTTTGTGTACAGTATGTTGGTAGAAGGCTGCAAGGATTTCCTGTTACTGCCGGGGCATCAACTAGCTATATCAGTGAACTGAAAATGATGTTGTTGGTCATACCCATGGTGGTATGGCTTATTGTTATCAACCATCCCCGTTACAACCACACTATTCTTGTCACGACCAACATGGTGTTGCATTTTGAAGCTATGAACAAGTTTGAAACTGCATCATACCTTAAGTTGAGGGTTATCATACCACATCATACATGACTTTTGAAATCACATCACCAGCTTAACAGATCGCTTCCTGCAACCGACATCCACTGCCTGATGTTCCGCTCTGCCCTTTCGGGCCAACGCTGGGCGTCGCCCAGCGGGACACCTGATGAAAGTGAAAGTCTATGATGATCAGTTGACGCTTGGGAAATGATTTATGGTTGGTTGAGTTGGTTTAGTTGGTTGAGTTGGTTGAGTTGGTTTAGTTGGTTTATGGTTGGTTTAGTTCGTTTAGTTGGTTTATCCTTAATGATTAATGATTGACACCTGGTGTAGTTGGTTCATAAACGCTGGCTAATGATTGACAAGGGGTTAAGTTGGTTTCTGATTGATGATTCATTGTTGACACCTGGTCTAGTTCGTTTGTGTTTGGTGGGCAATGATTGACTGGTTTACCTGGCTTATGACTGATGGTTAACGATTTATGGTAAGTTTGTTGGTTTTTAATTGAGGGTGAATGATTCAGGATTGGTTGATGGCTGGGTAGGTCGGCTTATGACGGCTGGTAGATGATTCATGGTTGGTTTGGGTGATTCATAAACTGAATAAACTGGGGGGGTTAGAGTGTGGTTGATAATTGGTAAATAATACTAATTAATGATGATGATTACAATAGTAGTAGTGATGATATGATAGTCATGATTCATGATTGTTAAGTAGAATGGTTCACCATAGTGATCCACAACGGCTTGCAGGGGTTCATAGTGTTGGCGATGACTATTCATGGTCAACACCTGTGAATAAGGGAGCCTCTATAGTGGTTGATCATAGCAAATAATGACCAGCCAAGAACCATCGACCGTAGGTACGTGTTCAAGCCATGGGGTACCTTGTCGGCACCAGTTTGGAAGCCATACACTGTTGATGGAGAATCTACCTGATGAGTGCGGAGTGAGTCATCATGGGGAACTCAGCAACAACAATCAGTACTATCAGTGACTGCACTATAGTAAATACTACCATAATATAATCAATACCATCACCAACTACAATGCTGAGGATACTGTTGAACAATTCAAAGGTGGTGTCCTCCCCGTTCTCAGTGCTTCAAGGGTGTCCCTGACATTCCCCTCGGACCAACATTTCATTTCGAACCCAACAGCTACACGGACTCATTGCTCCACCCAGTCGGTGATCTATCCACTCCAACGTTGAAGTTGGCATCCCAAGAGTGCTAGTGATCTTGTCCATCACCAGGTGATTGTCGGGCACTCTCACCCTGAGTTGTAGCCAAGTACCTTGATTTTGACCCCAAACATGGTCAGCAGTTGCCCAACTGTCCCCATATAGACAAGCTATTGGGGTTCTTACTTCAAGTACGGCAGGAACAACCTGCGTGCACTTTGGAGCGCGGGTGCCATGGGGTACCGAAGCTGCGGGCGGTGTGCGCTTTGGTTGGCTCATCTGGTGTAGTACCAGGCATTGTTACAATCAGCTCAAAAAGAAAAGAAGCAGAAGAAATGGACATAGAGAAAAATTGGAAATCTCGTGGTTGCATAGCAATCCACCATTTTCATGGGCCAGTCAGCCCAGAAACCAAGAAATCAACCCATCAAACATACCATGGCCCCATGGCCCCATGGCCCCATGGCCCCATGGCAGCTCCACCACTTCCACCTCTACAGTCGGAGAGCGGATCTCTGGCAGCACCGGAGTGCGAGAGGGCACGAAGGCGGATGCCAGCATGGCCTTGGAGGAGGTATGGTTGATAATGTCTCAGTGGTTTCATGGGGGATTATAATGGTTGATAATAGGAGGATGTTCTGACTACTGAGAGGAACCCCAAAGTTATGGTTGGTTTCTGAAGTCATGTACCCCTAGTTATCATCCAATGTTAATCATTTATAGCTATAAAACCACCACTACAGTTGTTATCAGAAGCTAATGATTTGATTGCAGTAGTTGAAGAATAGTTCAACTAGTACAGTACCTGTTGAAAAATAGCTGTCAGTACAAAAGTAAAGAATAAGTACAAGTGCAACAGTTTAGACAATACTTAAACAATAGTTATTCGTAGGTAGCGAGCAAGTACTGGTACTGAAAACTGCAAAAAAGGAAATTCGGTAGTGAATAATCAACAGGTTATCTCACTGTAGTGACCATCAAGCTATCCAATGCACTTGAAACAATTGGATAATCATCCCAATTAATGCTAGCCAAAATGGCTTTGATCATTGCTCCTGTAACAACCATAAATCATGATCAATTGTCGACATAGATGAAGATCTATAAACAACGATTCATCACGATTCATCATGACCAACCATGATTCATTGATTGATCATCATTAAAGGCCCCATTGGAGTGATCTACGGTTAATAACCCACAAGCCACTACTCACCGTCATTTTGATCATGGCTTCGTCACTTGGCATCATTTATCGTGTGGACCCCGATCTAGGACTCAGGCGAATCAAGAATGGTTCATGTCTAATACGGGATCCGGATGCTTGCTGATGGCTACTCATGCTTACTGATGGTTGCTGGTGGTTGCTGATGGTCCATATTGGTGAAGAAGGGCCAATACTTGATTCTTTCGCTTTGGGAGTGTTTCTCGTCAAACATTGAGGTCCCAAGTCACTGTCCTCCAATGGTCATCATAAACATGTGCAACTTGGAGCACTAGCGCAAGGGTATGGTTGTCAAGCCACCCGGATTTTATACAAAACACAAACGCCTGTTAGGTTCACGTCCCAAATACAGCTGTATACCCAGTCCTTGAGCCTTCTGTTGGGAGACGCACTTCACGGTTTAGTGCAGTTGGCATAGTGTCCATCACTGCCACTTCTGCTGGAAAGCTCCGTTGATCGCAACACTCCAACGTGCAGAACTGGGGTCTCGACCATGCTGCAGATGGCTGCCAGATGGGCCCCTAAAGATCGCATCAACCAGGAAACTCCTGAGCAGGATCTGCAGTAGCTGGATGCAGTATGTGGGTAGCCTTGGTCAGCTATTCTGTCACTAGTGTCCTGTTCTCCTTCGAGGTACCTGGAGACCTGGAAATTTCTCCGTTTTTCTCTCGTAAGAAATTTTCAGATTTGAACTTTGCCGGCTTGGGTCGCAGCGATCTCGTTTTTGTTGCTCACGCTTTGGCATCCCCCTTGATCAATGTGTCGATGGAAGATGTAGGTAGGTTCAGGAATATGACCTTTGCCACCAAGAAGTTGTATCTAGACAGAGCTAGCCACCAGTTGCTGAACATGCCAACATACTATGGTTTGGGACCGTTTTTGGTGGAGACTCCTGCTTTGCAAACATATTGAAACTTGGACCAGTTGATGACCAGCCGAACCAAAGGCGGATATGGCCAAGATAGTGCTCATACGACACCAAAAAAGAATCTGCTGCGATTACAAATCAAAACATTAACAGCCATAGCGTCAAAATTGTAAATCACAATGCTATCGTAGCCCATCTCAAATAGCCCATTTTCCTTCATGAGTGCGCCGGTTGTTTGCTCCCTTTTAAGTATACTCACACACTAGTCCAACAGAATCTTCAACACTAAGTGCAAACGACAACGCACAATTTGTGTTTGAACCTAATACCATAGTTAGTTTACCTGGAGTGAACCAACCCTGACAAGCATTCCCAACCCCGATAGTTGTCTCACGTACAGCATACATTTCGTTACCGAATTTTCTGCACTGCATTTAGTTGCATCGCATCGCATGTTCCTTGCATCAGACAACGCTGCATCTATATCTGTATATCCATACCTGCTTATAACACCTATATGTATGTATATGTTGGGGCATCTGTTTGCGTGGAGATGGAAACAAAAACAGAAAGAGAGAAACATGGAGAGGGAGAAAAGGAGGAAAAAAGTAATAAACCAAGTACACTCAAATACATGTGTATATACATAAATATATATATATATATATACATATATCAAATTTTGAAAATGGAAAGTAATACCTAAATAGATAAAAAAAAATGTAAATGATAAGTGTGAAAACTGGCAACAGTTTCTTTTCGCAGCTTGACTCAAAAGTGCACTCTGCGGCGAGCAAACAAGTTAGCATGACTGTACAAGAACTACAAGTGATGCCCTGGTAAGAGTCACCACACGCTAACTACATGCTACAAAACAGCACTGTTTCACACCCGTGATTCTGTCGGTGTGGTGCTCTGAAACTGTACAAGAAATCGCCCCTCATGTCTACGGTTCATCGTGGAAGATCGCCACCATCTTCTCGACGATGTTGATCTCTTCTTCGGGGTCCTTTAGGTTCTCGTAGGATACTGCGTCCTCGGTCTTTTGCCATCTACCTGATTTGCAAATCCAGGTAGTCCTGAATCGGTAAGGTGGGTCAAATGACTTCATCCTACCTGTGTCGTGGTCGACGATCACAGTGTCTTGGTCCATGTGATATTCACCCGGTTGGTGACATATCCTTTTGTAGATGTCTGGAATGGTTTCTTGTGTCAACTTCCTTCTCTGGAGTTGTTTTGCTTTCTTGACGATGACTGCATTGATTGGTTGCTCTACGTTCCATCGATTCGTTTCCAATGCTTCAATCAACTTCGCTGGATCCATCACCTTCGTGAGTGGGTCTGTGATCATCACCTGAGTATCGATCCACCTCACGATGTCAGTGGTGTTCTTGGGTCGTTCGTCTTGCAAGAATGGATCTCCTTCAGCTTCGCCTGGTACACGCCATAAGCTTTGTCTCATTGATGCTAGCTCAATTGAGAGTCGTTTATCTGCGGCCTTGGTTGCGCAGGGATTCAACAATGAGTCGACAACGGACCTGCAGTCCGAGAACCAAACTTGTTTCATAAACATTGCAGCGGAACGCTCCCAATGTCTTTTGTCTAGTCCTCTGAAGATGTCGCAGATTGCTGCCCGTACGCGATCACCTTCCTCGACGCCAGCTTGAAGCGAGTACGCTTCGGCCTGCATCGTAGAACGGCAGACACGACGCACAATCGTGCTGGAAAAGGAAATGACGTGGATGCCCCCTTCTTCTCCATCTCTCAATGAGTCTGTCCCCAAACAGATCAGACGTCCACCTTGCGAGCGATGTGGTTCGCGATGCGCATGACCATTGATGATCAGGTCCTCACTCTCATTCGCGTGAGATGCGTCAGAGATGACGCGCGTGATCATCGGATCATCCGGGTTCCAAGTAAGGATACCCGACCTGAAAGTCAATCCTCGCTCCGCAGTAGCGATAGCGTAGTCAACATGTTTGTTGGCTTCACGCAAATCAGCTACACATCCATTCGCTGAAGCGGATTGCACTCGCGATACGCGATATGACAAATCCGGACGGCATTGTCTTGAAATCCAAGCAAGACTTCCAGCAATCGACTTCATTGAAGTCTTCTCGTCTGCGTCAAGAGGATCTCCCGGCAGTCGACCAGGTGCGATGTCGGCTTTGCGGATCTTCCTTGCGCTATCCACGCACGTGACGTGGATGTTGAAATCGTCGTCTTGTTCGATGTCCTTTCCGCAATACCGAAACTTTCCTGTCTCGACTTTCCCACACTGAAACGTCTTGAGGATGTCGTCGATGATGTGTTGGGCCTCGGGTTCGCATGCCCAAATCAAATCGTCGACATGGGTTCCAAGCATGAGAATGAC
>VSDK01014567.1:13069-35684 GCA_009767595.1 Symbiodinium kawagutii | reverse complement strand
GTGAATTGAACAAAGAACAGAGACTGGGCACTTTCTTGTTTTGGCGAATTCAACTCAACTATATGTCCCAAATCATGATCAGGTGCTATGCAAGGTGGCATTTTTGCTGAAGTGATCAACATTCTATATATATATATATATATATATATTTATTTATATATATATATATATATATTTATTTATATATATATATATATTTATTTATTTATTTATTTATTTATATATGTGTATATTTATATATATATATACAGTAATTATATATGTGTGCGTGATCGTGCTTGGAGAATCCTGGTGACTTGTTTATCAACATGCCAGTCAGAACCGACACCCAATCCTTCACTCCACAGTCGCAACTCAGTCTCTGGCCCAGGAAAAACATGGCCGTACACAGCAGCGGTAAGCGCCGATAGATCTGGGCTGCAGCTGAAGGTATGACCCTCAAAAAATGGTACAATCATCCACCGATAATGAAGTACAACCAACCAACGGGTTTGCTATGCTCAAACAACATCAAAAGTCCGTGTACACCTGGTGGCAGTTTCCATGTTGTTAACACAACCAAGGACGAATCAACTTACTAAATATCACCCAGAGCCCTGATTTCCGCGTTCGGATGACAAGTTCACCAGTGGCACTGTGCAGGGGTCTGGCAGCACAAGCAACGAAAGCATGTCGAATCGCTGCCCACAAATGAGGTCATTGCCATCTGAAAATGGTCGTCAAGTATGGAAACAAAAAATTTTGGAGGTCATAACGTTCTTGGACACACCCGTTTAGCTGTTCACACTTGGTAAGCGCTTAGAAATGGAAGTCCTGGCACCCTTTTGGACAGCGAGCAAGGCGGCTACATCTTGGTGTCCCAAGTCCCTGGTGCTTCCCAGCAAACATGAATCACCTGGTTTAATCATTGACCACAATAATTGATTAATCATGATCAATTCATTAACACTGGATTAATCACAATTGAGCTATCACCAAATCACCTGGATCATTCTTAGTGTCCATCAAATCACCACATCACCTGATCCAGGTGATAGAATTCCCCGATCCCAAATCACCAACATTACTTGGGGACACTAAGAATGATCCAATTGGCAATCCAGAATCACCAAATCACCTGGATCATTCTTAGTGTCCATCAATGCCGATTTTGGGGACCATATTGGCCCAGCGGATATCACAACTCTTTGTATTCTTTGTGAGCCAACCTGGTTGCTATCTGCCACTCGATAACTTTGGGCAAGCAACGGAAACGGTAAGACGTGATGAGACCCTCCAAACAATGATAGTCTGAGCTATTGTCAATAGATCATGAGCATAACACAACCTTCTGCTGTAATCCACCACATTATTGAGGCTAATCATCGTCCCTGCCGTTGGATTTCTCTCAGTGACGAGGATCATTTGGTGACCGCAGAGCCAAATTGCCCTCCATCTCGAAGGCCAACACTTGAAGGTAAAGAGTACAATTCCCCGCAGATTCTGACTTCCAGTGGCCCTTGGTTGTGGAGCCTCCCAAAAGAATATGTCAAGTCTGAGAGACAGCTTTTAAGACTGTGCTCATCTACGATCTGCCACTTGCCGGCTTTGCTGATGAGAGTTTCTATGAGACCACATGGAGCCAGAGCTGAGAGAGTGGAGATCAATATGTCTTGCCAAACTGCTCACAGACATTTTGGAGCAGGAAAAAAGCTGATCCAATCTGAGCGAAGGCTGATCGCCATAGTGAGCCATAGTGAAAAAATTGTGGAAGCAGGATGAAGCAGTGAACAAAGTAAGTCCAAGGCACTGCGTACAGACTTATTGCTGTCGTCGTCGTCGTCATCATCCTCGTCGTTGTCGTCATCATTGTCGTCATCATCCTCATCGTCACCGTCATCATCAACATCACTATCAGTACAGAAACGACAATCGCCATCACAATCACTTCCAAAATGGAGCACCATCAACAGCAGCAGCAGCAGCAGCAGCAGCACCTGCTCTCGCAAGCTCGTTGGTTTTTTTTTCCCACCGCATACGTGGTCCAGCTCTCACTTGCTATGACACACTGACCCAGCTCCAGCTCAATGTTCTTCGGCGAATTGGCTCTCGTCATCATCACGGCATCTTGCCGCACGTACAACGTGCACGTTGTGGGCCCCTACCCAGAAGTAGGTTATAAGCGATGCCGATAATTTGCAATTGGCTAAACCTGGATAGTCAGATAGTACAGCGGCAACATTGTGGCTGCCAATCACAAGCCTTACCATTTGCTGTTTGCTATGATAGGGAGCTGGCTTGTACTGCCAAGGCCACCACGACATGGATTCATGATATCATCAACCGGGCTGGGGCCCAGAGGAGTCTGCAGCACAACGCGACGGTGCCGAAGCAAAGCGGGTGGTCTTTCCTCACCCAACCATCACAGGGTGCCATTGCCGGCTCACCACGAGGGGTCAGCAGGACAGTCTTCACATGATTTTTGAGTTTGGTCTTACAATTTCAAGTTTGCTGATCCTGTAGGACAACACCAACACAGAGAACACCTGCTGCAATGTTCCACTGCCGTGTTCCACTGGTGTCATCCACTCGTTAAGACTGCTGAGCCATGTTGCCCATGGGAAGTGGAGCAGTCCTGGGGGCCCTGGGCCCTCGAGGCACGCGAATCACTGTGCAAAGCATTCAGCCTGGACATTTCCTGAAGCCAGGCCTCGCCGGGAGAAAGATCCAGTGTCCTAGGCCTGACGCAAACCTGGATCTTAATGATGGATAATGGACACTCAGAATGGTTGATATTTGTAAGAACGATATTGGTTTGTGCATGTTTGTGATGGCTTTTTAGGGTTGACAATGGTTTGACAGTGGTTGAGACTGGTTCCACAACGTTTTGATACTGATCTTACTAGATAACGACTAGTACAAACGGCCGATAACGGTCAATTTTTTACTACTGGTCGCAGGCTGGTAAAAGGACCATCCAACGAAAGCAAACATTCCAAGTCATGTCACCATCTCTTGCGCTGCCCAAAGCACGTCTTGGAGTTTCTACTTACGCGGAATGCGCAAAGGGATGCAAATGGTGAAAGGAATAGTTTCATCTTTTCACCTTTTGGTCATTTACTGGGCCTTTTCACCCAATGTGCAAAAGGCTTCCCTTGTGGTTTGCACAAAGAATAACCAAACAAAATCAATAAAATCCTCGTTGATCTTCACATAACCGACCAGAACCTACGAACCAAGCCGGCAATGGCTTGCTGCGCAAAATTGTTCAATCCCCCTTGCCACTTCAGAAAGAAAATCTAGATGTCCCCTTCTGGAAGAATAAAGGGACTCAGTTCCAACATCATTATCCCAAAAAAAATGAGGCATGGGTGTAATGGAGACTCAAACATTTAATAGTCTGTCCTTCAAATTTTGTTGTCCCAACTTTACCCAACCATCAGAACTTTCTATGGAGGCACCACCATCCCAAGCTATCCACCTGGGGCCTGGGGCACCCCCAATGTTGATCCCAGCTCCGGCCTCCCCCTTTTAGGGTTCAACCACCTGGGCCGTTTCCCAGAGAGAGGTGACAGGATGCTGGAGAGTGTTTCCACCTCAAGACTCAGCATATCCGAAACACCTAAAGGTTCCTCCCCTAAGCATCATGGGCATCGGGAGTCTGCAAATACGTCGTTCGCCACGAGGTTGCGAGTGAATTCTTGAAAGCCTATCAGCCACGCCATTTCAAAGCCAGAAACTCCTGAAAAAGGCCTTGGATCCATGTATCAAAAACCCTCCTCAATGGCTTTTGGACTGGTAGGCTTAACAGGATGTCTGATCCCGAATCACAACCAACCACCACTCGAGAAGTACAAAGAAGTAACAATAGTCGTTCTCATGGTTGATGAACAGGGCTTCCCATCCTTCATGAGGATGATTCTAGCTGTCAACCAGGTAGCTTCCACCTCGTCAAGATGGTAACAACTGGGGGGACCACAATTCCTGGACAATCCTTGCACTGTCGAATTTGGTGAATGAACCAATAATCCTCCTCAAGGGCTTGAACAACAAGAACAAAAACAACGACGGCGACAACGACGACATCAACGAGGCTTATGATGGTTTGTTGAGGGCCATGATTCATACTGATTCCATTTCCTATGCTCTCCAACAAATAGGCTTCGGTGGTATCCTCAACAGCCAGAGTAATCTAGCTTAACAGATGTTTTGTACCGCGCCCTGGTTGCGCAACTTCCCGGAACCTGCCGAAACCTTGGCCTGGGAACTGTTCCGGAACCTCCCAGCTGCACCAGAACCTTGCGGAACCTTGCAGAATTGTTCATCTGCCAACCTCACAGAACCTCTCGGAATCTTGGCTTGGGAACTGCTCCGGAACTTGCTGGAACCTTCCGGAACTTTGTTCTGCCAACTGCACCAGACCTCCCAGAACCTTCCGAAACTTCGGGAACTTCCCAGGACCTGGACCTTGCTCCGGAGGTTTCTCGGCTGAGGACCCCATTTGCGTTCGCCGTTGGGGAAAAGTCAAATACCCCATGTGCATCCTGTTATACATCTTATGGCTCCAAAGGGAGCTTGCCTCCAAAACGGCTGCTCCCTGTTGCAGGCCTCATGCACACAAGTTCCCATTTGAATCTTTCCGTGGCCATCCTGTTTTTTCGAAAAAAAGAAAAAATAGCTATTTCAAACATGGCTAGCAGGATATGAAATATCCTGAGCTCCATCGTACCAGTTGACTGGGACAAATCATGGCAACATACCCAACGAAACCATGATTTGCCTGGGGAGTTTGGTTCCAGGTCTGTTTCTACAGGAGAACTATCGGAGCAGTGCCTGAGCCGCCCAACTGTTGTCTCTTGTTTGGCTCCTAAGCCCGCCTTATCCTCGCGGCCGCGGAACAATCTCATTGTGACGATTTCATCACTCAGCACTAGACAATGCCCAGCTCTAACCCAGTATACAATGGCGGCTGATAACGGCTAATCATGATATATAGTAGCATTCTGTCCAAATCCGTTGGTTTCCTACTCCCATTTCCTAGCTTATAAAACTCAGAGCCACAAACCAAGTCAGTTGAATACCCAATTGTAGTTTTCACTGTTTGAGCAATCTGCAGAAGCCACGATCCGCTCACCACCAACCCTTCAACCTCTGTATCCGCGGATCATGCGAGCCATGGAGGCTAGACATGAAAAGTATTTGCATGGAGTCGTAACGACATTGCAACTCACAAGTTCGAAAGTTTCCGGGGCAGAATAGGTGCGGCCGGGTACGGCCCTTCCAGGCACGGCCGTAATCACAAACCCACAAGAAGCGCTAGCGTCCAGTCTCCTTGAAATACGCTTCCAGCTCAAGGTTTAACATGGCCTGCGCTAGGCAAGTATCGACATCGAGAAACTTCACAGCAGGGCATGGATTGTTCTTCACACATTCACAATCTGAATTTCGCCCTACCCAGCAACACGAGTGACGAGGACATGTGCCAGTTGAGCAGCTCGAGGAACAACCCCAGAAAATGTAACTTTTGATCTCTCCTTAGGGCATAGGTCGCTTCACCCAGCCAGGGACCACCACAATTCCTAGTTGTTGGGATAGGAATCCAACTCCTGTTGGCTTCCAGCTATTGTCACGCTTGCCTTTGACGGCTCTTGGCCCGGTTGTGGTGTTCAACTCAAACCAGCGAGCATTTTTTGAGCGTGACCAGTGACAAGCAAAAAGGCAAATATGTGGACGTATGATGACGCATGTATGCACGCAATGAAATGCAATGTAATTCAATTCAATGCAATGCGATGTAATATGATGTAATATGATGTAATATGATGTAATGCAATGCGATGGAATACAATGTAAATGCAATCTAATATAATGTAATGTAATGATACGTAACGGTATGTAATGTAATGTGATGTAATGCAATGTAATGTCATGTAATGTCATGTAATGTAATGTACTGTAATGTATTGTACTGTAATGCCATGTGAAATGCCATGTAATGCAACGCAATGCAATGCCATCCAATATAATGCATTGTAATGCAGTGTAAGCCAATGTAATTAATGTAATGTAATCCAATGTAATCCAGCCTAATCCAATGTAATGCAATGTAATACAATGCAATGCAATGTAATATAGTGCAATGCTATGCATCTGTCTGTCTGTCTGTCTGTCTGTCTGTCTGTTTGTCTGTCTGTCTGCCTGCCTGCCTGCCTGCCTGTCTGTCTGTCTGTCTGTCCGTGTGTCCGTCTTTCGGGACATTTGCGTGTGCAAAAGTGCACAGGTAAATTTCTATCAATTCTTACTATTATGATTGTGTATATATATATATACATTATATATATATAAATATATATATATATATATTATTTAAATATATATATATATATATGTATATATAAATATGTATATATATGTATAGATATATGTACACATGTGTACACTTTAAATACTTGTATGTGTCATGTGTTTGTATACACGGTAGATGTACTTATCCACGCCTTCACTTTTTGTACAAACTCGAATGGCCACCTACAGGATATTTGTGATGGTTTTGGATTTTTCCGCACTAAACACAAATATTTTGGGATAATTTGCCTCTTACCAGCATGGCTATCGCTACATCCCCAGACCTCTAAACTGAGTCATGTGACACAAGCTGTCCGTCCTGCCTTGATGGCATCTGGACCCATGTATTCCTCAAGCTGCTTATCGAGAAACTCTTTGGTGACCTGGAGCTTCACTGATTCCAGCGCCCACGAGTGTAATGATGCATATGGGGATGAGTCAGAATCATCCAAAAAGGGGCAAGTGAAACTAGTTTGGTCATTTATGGCATGCTCACCCGGCGTACGGGGGTTTTGAGAAACCGAGATGTCACAGCTTTGCCTTCCGCTTTGCCTTCCGAGTTGCGCTTGCAAAGTTCTCAGCGCTGGTTGAATACCAGGGGTCCATGGAGTGGTGATGAACCGTAATGAAATACATTACATATGTATATATATATATGTATATATACATATATACAAGTACAGGTATACATAGATGGTATGCCGGACACAATAAATGCTGCCTTTCCACCTCTGGTTTGTAAATGAGCGCATGCATGGAGCTAGAATAAACTCCTGACATCATCAGTGCTCATGCACCCCATGGTCAGAAAACTGGCGGTTCAAGGCACCCTGACTCTGACAGAAAGCCCGTGTTTCTTCAAGAAAAGGGATATCAAGATGCGTAAAGATCTGGGATATCAATCATGTCCTCTCCAGATTGTAGCATCAAAGTTCCATGGATGCCATCAAAACCGTGACATGTTCGACAAACCCATGGAGACAAGGGGTACCTTGATGAAAATCAGCTTGTAGTTGATGATGCTTCCCAAAGATTCACAGAGGATTGGGACATCATTCTGATCCGACATAATCTCAAGTCCATCATGAGCCTGGCTTTCTGACATGGAATCCTGGTGTCCCCTTATCAACTGACCAGCCTGGAGGCCTCGCCTGATTTCTCTTGCCTTTGCCTTTGCCCTTACCGCGTCCACGTCCACGGCCTTCACAGTTTCAGCGACATATTTGGCAGCTGACACATCAGAAATCTAAAGTTTGGAGGCAAATTCCGAAGTCATGTCTTCAAGGAAAGTTCAAATCGACACACAAGGAAGGACAGGTGATTGGGAACGAAACAATCTGAAATAGACAAATGATGCACCAAATAGAAACTCTATGTTCAAGAAGGTCCGCCAAGAGAAGGGCTCACAACCAACTATCACGTTTGTCTAAACTGCAAGAAATTCTGATCTGTTGGACAAGCGGAACCACTTTTCAACCAGCATAACTCTCCCTCTCTGCTCATGCAATGCTTCCAGCTTCACTCCGAAAAGACCCTATTTGGAAGGTGAAAAATCAGGAACCAAAGCACTTCCGATTTTTTCTCCTGAAACTTACTTGGACTTGCAAAATTTAACACAGGGGACTCGGTTTGAAAATGATTGTTTGCACAAATATTTGCTTTGATCAGGTACATGAAGTGATGCAGGAGAGATCAACATAGCGCTTGTTGCCATGACGCTGCATGTTTCATCTTGTTACGTGAGTTGCTCATCATGTCGCCTATGATACCAAATTGACGTTTCTGGCATTCCTTGTCGGAATCATGACAATCTCTAGTAAGCAATGCATGTCAATCCACTGCGGTACTGTGACGTCCAACAATACCGTGGGTTGCTGATGTGATCTGTTTCCGAACGAAGACAAATAACCATCCATCTCTCGGGGATAAAGATGGGCTGATGGTGGACCGCCGAAGCAACACACACGTCTCCTGACAAGGTGTCGGAAATGCAAAGAGAAATCCCTTGACGCCATTGCCTGTAAAACTAAGAAATCTGTCAGTTAGACTTTCAAGTCCCTGGTTCCCTTGACAGACACACCCTAGGACTCTACGATTATATTCATCCAATGGTGATAATTGAAGTTGGCCCTTGCTGGCAGTCCTCAAAGGCAATAAATGAATCTTACACCTTAGTACCCGGCTATTGAATTATAATACCTCAAAGGTAATAAATAATCAACACAAACATCTCAATCCCGGCTATGATATCCAACCCTGGTACCCTCCCAGCTTGCAGTTTCCTGTCTGTGTGGCACCCCATGCCCACCCTGACACGCCTTTCCCTCTGCCTGCGGATTTCAACAGCATCGTCACAGGTCTGATTCAAAATGTCACTGACAGTTGGTTCATGGTATATCCATGGTTTAGTAATGCTGAATGATAAACAGTCAATGACCTATGATTGCTTGTCAAATCGTCAATGAACCTTCACTCTCAACTGTTTATCTCCATCACCCAGTTCAACCAGTCTGATAATTCATCAAAGCCAAACCTTCAGGAGTCGCAAAGACACACCCAAGAGGCCCAGCTTGACCCATGGTGGCATCCATTGATGGTTTTCCCCCTTAACATCCAAAAGTCATGACAGTTTCAGGAAAATCACAACTTTTTTGGCTAGGCTGGTTGTCATGAAACACCTATTGGAAATGCACAGTAGTTCTAGGCGAGTTGCTCAACAGTCATTCAAACGCACTGCAACTTGCAAATAGTTGATCCGTTGCCAAAGTCCTAGCCATACAAATTACATAGACTCCCGGAATGTTCCTGGAAATAAACATGAAACATATGGTGGTTTCTCAAAGGAGGGGTACCCCCCAATCATCCTATTTTGTCTTGAGAAACCCCCATATGGAACCCTGACAGCGACAGAGTTACCATCGCCTTTGCCACGGCCGTAGCCCCGGCCATAGCTTCTGCCATAGCCATAGCTGCCATAGCTTCTACCATAACCTCAGCGCTGGTGAGTTGTTTCAGTGTGCCATGACCTCAAACATCAAGGGTAGCACTGAGGTACCATGTAGTATCAGTTCTGAGGGGAATGTTTGAGACGCATATCCTCCCAGTCGCTGGTGTTCTGATGGCATCTTGAGCCCGTCAAGGGATCAGCATTCGTCTCACAAGGGACCATAAGAACCAAGAATCAAGGATATGATTCACATCATGACTGATACTCAAGGTGATGTTGTGCAATGTTGTGCCATGTTGTGCCATTGTGCCTTCAAAAATCACAGCCTTCGTTGTAGCACCCAAATCATCGAATCCTCGCCACCATGGCTGCCTTCATCCTCCGATCACTTGGCCACTGATGGGTCACCAAGGGAGGGCCTGGTCCCTCGTCCAGTCGTCGCCCCCAGGCGTTACGTCGTTGTGGCTTCCCTATGGCTATGCACTTGGATGGTGCTCCTAGGTAACGGCGATCAAATAATCATTGTCACCTGGTCATTCATCCCTATCTTATTATTAACCACCCTTAACCACCATTCACCACCATTAACCACCCTTAACCACCATCAACCAGCCTTAACCAGCATTTACCAGCATTTACGAGCCTTCTTGCTATCTACGCTTGCAAATCAACGCCTTGGCACCTGTCAGGTGTGGCTCCAGGGGCCGGGCCCTTCCGGTAGCCAGAGATCCATCGCTCCCCTCGGCCTCCGCCTTTCCCACGACCGCCCTGGAGCGCAGCAACGGTCAGCGGGTCGGCTGGTTGTGGGCTGGTGAAGCTGCTGAAAAATGGTCAAAAAGCCGCTCCTAGTAAGCAGTAAGCATCACAATGAGCTGGATAAGCTGTTTAGCAGTGCTCAACAAGGCAACAAGCTCTGGAGATTTCAATCTGATTCGTTCTATTTAGTTCTGAGATTGTATCCCTTGGTGCTGGTTGTTTCATTACGGGCAGGCACAGTACGAAAAGACCACTTGACAGGCAGTGAGCTGAAAAGGACAGAGCAAAGAGCAATACTCTTTGGTGTGTCAACCATCTTCAAGCAGGCCTGTGAATATGAATGGAAACTGCTGAATATTGAGACTGAAACATCTTCCGAACCTGGCTTTTTCTCGCACCAAACTAGAAGGTTTGGGAAGACGGACGGGCATATGCATTTCAGGATTTTTCATACATTGTGCCATGATCTAAGCACCGCAGACCATTCATTTCATTGATCATTCTTCTGGAATTCAAGTGTGTTTGGCGCCACTTGAGTCACTTCAGTGACCAAAACCGAGCTAGTGGTTGACCTGAATATAAAGGTATGGATGTGTGCATGCTTGGTTCGTTTCTTTTTCGGTTGGCATATGTGCAGATGTAATAGGATGTAATGCAATGCGGTGTCATGCGATGTAATGGAAAAAGACGAAATGTATTGTGATGCAATACAATATCACCAAATGTATGGATAATGACAAAAGGATAGCTATGGAAAAAGACGAAATGTATTGTGATGCAATACAATATCACCAAATGTATTGATAATGACAAAAGGATAGCTAGTCATGGTTGATAATGACAAAAGCATAGCTAGTCATGGTTGATAATGACAAAAGGATAGCTAGTCGTGGTTGCTTATGACAAAAGGATAGCTAGTCATGGTTGCTTATGACAAAAGGATAGCTAGTCATGGTTGCTTAGGACAAAAGGATAGCTAGTCATGGTTGATAATGAGAAAAGGATAGCTAGTCAGTCATGGTTGATAAATCATTTTTTGGTAATGGCCAAAGCATGTGTGCAAAAACCTTGTCTCCCACCGGTTGCTGTCCGCGCTGCTCCTTGACGGTCGGTCGCTTCACTATGGTACGCCAGACACCACCATATCGGTTCTGCGCAACGAAAATCAGGCTGTGTAATGTGCTACAGACCTACTGGTGACCTACCCTCTACAGGTACATCAATGGAGCTCATCTTTTCAGAGACATGTGTAAGCCCATCACCAGAACGCTGGTTTTCCATCTTGCCGTTTTGAATTGACCCATGAAGTTGCAAACTTGATACCCTTATCACCAGGAATCGTGCTGTCAGAGAGTCCGAAACCACTTGTTATGTGTTCTCGTTTTAATGCGTCAATCACCAATAACCTCTGGGTGCCTGGGTGCTCGTTCCTAGCTGAAAGGTAGCAAAACCGTGCGCCCATAGAATGCTGAACTTACTCCCTTTCTCTGCTGCGTTTATGATCCAATGGTTGAACCAGGTGCTTTCTACTGAGGCACTGACTGAACAGTTTGAACAAGCATGTGGTTCCCAAGTCATGAGATATGATGTTTTCCCACTGCAAATTATTCCTGGGCATTGTATCTTGTGACCCAAGAAGATGGGTAACAACTGTAACAACAACAACAACAACAACAACAACAACAACAACAACCACAACCACAACCACAACCACAACCACAACCACAACCACAACCACAACCACAACCACAATCACAACAACCCAACACCACCTGCACCTGCAGTGGAGTTGTTGAAAGGGCCCAAATCGCCTTTTTTCAACAATCTCTCCAACCAATTCAACGGGGTTCCTCATAAATTGAGCGCCACTATTGTTCTGGAATAAACATGGTTTGACTATATTTAACTTAGGTGGCCTGTGAGCAGGGGCTTTATTAAATCATGTAAATTTATTGCAAATGTTGGAAATGATTTAACCATTCAATGGAAAATGCCCCTCGCAGTGAAGTGGTTGAATGGTAGACCAATTTGTGGTTGGGACACTTCGGTGGAGGTGTGCATCATTGGCGACGAAATTATCTCAGAATGTAGCAGTGGTACGAAACAGTCGAAACCAGCTCAATTGCAGGGTACTGGTGCATGCAGACCAACAACAAAATGTTCAACTCTAGCTGTCACTGTATCTTTACCACAAAGCGAGTTCCCAAATCGGATCGCGCATCATATCCTGATACTTCCACTTTGAACCCTGAGAGGTTGACTTCCCCATTAGACAGTTTATACATGTTTATACTTTAAGAACTTCCAGTCGTTGCACAGAAATGATCAATGAAAGTTCGGTCAAGTCGGATGCTCCTGGATTGTTCACAGAACACGCGGAGCACTTTCTACGCTTCTGCTTGCTAATCACCAGCTGCCAGATCGAGAGCCACCACTTCAACCCATCATCCCTGGCTTGACAACAACTGCCCCCAATGCCCAGTCCTGCTTGCCCTTTCCTTTGCCCTTACGCCCATTCCATGTAGAGCCTCAAGGGGTCGTACATCTTGCCCAAAAAAAGCTGTTCTGTCTATTTGGGCAAGTTGCGTCGTTGAATTGATCCTACGAAGACCACAGAATGTGTCGATGATGCACATTGCAAGGACCTCTACACTCAGTGATTCTCAGCTTTGCAACACAAATTATACAACGGGAACTCACAAACAGGCGGCGAACCGATTGGTGGCAAGTGCTGGAACGTGTGTGCTTGTGCAGATCAAGCATATCGCACGATCAAATACCAGACAGGGTGACAGGCCTGTCAACAATCCCTTCCCCTCAATCTTGTGTCCCCTGAGCTCCCTGGAGACATATCAGCTTCCCACTACGGATTTAGGGTGTTTTAACATTGGCATGGACCTTTTTCGGACTTCCCTAAGGCGAGGCAAGATGCTCCAAGCAAGTTCTCGCACGTATCCGCGTCCTCTGGATTTCCTGGCCAAAACACAGAAGTGACCAAGTCTTCAGGCAACTTGCCAAAAACTGAGCAAAAAACATTTGCTCATTGATGTATCTTTCTATCTCTCTATCTCTCTATCTCTCTATCTCTCTATCTATCTATCCATCCATCCATCCATCCATCCATCCATCCATGCATTCATTCATTCATTCATTCATTCATTCATTCATTCATTCATTCATTCATTCATTCATTCATTCATTCATTCATCTAGTAGCTGATTTATTCGTGTATCTATTTATCAGTATGTCTATTCATCAAAATATGCATTTAACTTTACATCTTTATAAATATATCAAAATATAAAATAAATATATATGTAGTTTTTTACATATATACATATTGATATAAATATATATATATATACATATTCATATAGATATATATATATGTATATATATGCTAAAAATATATAGATATATTCATGTTTGCACACGTATTCAAAAACCATGTAGATATTGATACCCAGCACTTTGCGTTGTTTTTCTTTCTCTTCTCATTCTTCTTCCTCTTCATGTTCTTACCTTTTTTGACAGATAAAGAAACAGGCTGGAGCGACCCACCGTATCCCATCGCCGTGGCCCCTCCGACGACCGGACTATGGGTCCAATGACTACAAAGGCAGAGCCAAAATGCGTCGGACATTCACTGCTTTCCAAGGGACCCAACGGACGAAACGGAGGTTCTGAACCATATCCCCCAGGCGGACAGCTACGCCTCGTAGCTGTCCTCATAGCTTGGTGTGGCCACCAACCCGGCGAAGACGATGAGGACGGAGAAGAAGAAGAAGAAGAAGAAGAAGGAGATAATGATGACTGCCGCTGAAAATCTAGAAAAAAAATACGAAAAGAAAAATCTACGCACTCCTGCACCTCGAAAACCCCCCGATGCCATGGAAAGTAGTTCATCATGTGTTTTTTTTCTGAGTCGGTACAATTAATGAAAATGAATTGGATACTGTGTACAATCCTCACTATCAGGGTGCCAAAATGGGTTGGTTTAGATGTCATTTGTTGATCCTAGTTTTTGGTCCCAACATGTTCGATCATATCACCATGTACACCAGGGGGCACCCCAAAAAAACAGCAATACTCAATGACGTGTGGACAACTTCACAAGGGTTTATTCCATAACACCTTCTTCAACAACATGCCCAACCAGAATTCAAAAAGAAGGCCAAATGACTGTCAAGAAAGTGACGATTCCCGAGCTGACGGCGTCTCGAAAATAGAAGCTACCGTGGGCACCCTTGCGCTGCTACACCACTCCCAAGGCTGTGAATGGTGAGGAAACGCAGAAACTGCACTCCTCAGCAATTTTTTCTCCCATGAAGTGGATGGCCGCTTGAGGCGTTCGTGAAGAATCCGCATGAAGTTTCGCCGCAGGGAGCTGGCCTTGCGCACTGAAGATCACATTTTAGGTTTGGTTGAGGTGTCACATTCACCTTTGCGATTGGTGAGGTGGTTTTTTTTTGTGCGTTGGAAAGTTTCCAGAGTACCGGTACCATTTTTGTCATTCTGGTGTGGTGGATTGCACGCGGTTCCCAAAGTGATTGGGGATTAGCAGGAAAAGTATTTTCATGATCGTTTTGATTCATGATAATTGGGTTGTTTTGGTTATTACGATGATTTTGATGATGATGAAATTGGTTCTTAAGATTTTGATGTTTTTTGAAAATATTACGATTGTGATGGAAAATGATTGTTTGATTCTTATGGGAATTATAGTTATGAAACTAACTATGGTTATGATGATTTCTACGGTTCTGACAAATACTATGATTGCAAACATGATGATGATCATTTCCCTAAACACCCTGATCGAGGGTTTCTTTGTAAATTACATATTCAAGTTGTCGGTTCTTTGAATTTCCATGATCTCTTCATCTGTTCCGGATCTTCTGTTCATTTTCCCTTCATTATCTCTTCATCTTCTTTATTTTTTCATATTTTCTTCATGTTCCCTTTTGTCGTCATCTCCTCTTCATGTTCTCTCTTTTCTTCATGTTCTCTTCGTTTTGTTTTCTCTTCATTTTTTCATCCTCTCTTCATCCTATTTTTTCTCTTCATCTTCTCTTCATCTTCTCTTCACCTTCTCTCTATCTTCATCAGCTCTCATCCCTTCATCTTCTCCTCAACTTCTCCTCATTTTCTTTTCATCTTCTCTTCATCTTCTCTTCATCTTCTTTTCACCTTCCCCTCACCTTCTGTTCATCTTCTGTTTTTTCCTATCTTCTCTCCGTCCTCTCTTCACCTCCTCTCCACCTTCTCCCTTCTCTTCATCGTCCCCTCATCTTCTCCTTATCTACGCCCCATTTTCTCCTCATTTTTCCATTTTCTCGTCATTTTCTCCCCATTTTTTCCTCATCTAAGCCTCCTTTTCCTTTCATTTTCTCTTCATCTTCTTCTCACAACCTGCTCGCATCTCCTCCTCACCTCCTCCTCATCTCGTGCACATCTCCTCCTCATCTCCTCCTCATCCCCTCCTGATCTCCGCCTCATCTCCTCCTCGTCTCCTCCTCGTCTCCTCCTCATCTCCACCCCATCTCCGCCTCACCTCCCCCCCATCTCCTCCTCATCTCCACCCCATCTCCTCCTCATCTCCTCCTCATCTCCTCAACATCTCCTCCTGATCTCCTCCTCATCTTACCGTCATCTCGTCCTCATCTCCTCGTCATCTCCTCCTCATTTCTCCCTCATCATTTTGTCAGCGAGAATCTACGCCACACCTTCCGTTCATTTTTTCTTCGTCTTCTCCTCATCACCTCCTCATCTCCTTGGCACCTCCTCGTCATCTCCTCCACATTTCCGTCTCATCTCCTCCTCATCTCCTCTTCATTCATCTCCGCCTCATCTCCTGCTCATCTCCTCCTCATCTCCTCACCATCTCTTCCTGATCTTCTCCTCATTTCCTCCTCATCCCCTCTCACCTCCTCCTCATCTTCTCCTCATCTTCTCCCAAGCTTCTCCTCATCTTTGCCTCACCTTTTACTCATGTTCTGACCATTTTTTTGTTTTTCTTCTGGGTTTACACACATCTTCTCCTCATCCCCTCCTCATTTTCTCCTCATCCTCTCCTCTTCGTCTCCTCATCCTCTTTTCATCTGCTCCGCATCCTGTCCTCATTTTTTCATCATCACCTCCTCATCTTCTCCTCATCTTCTCCTCCTGTTCCCAACTTGCCCTTACCTTCTCACCTCCTCATCTTCCCATCTTTTCCTCATCTTCTCCTCAACGTCTCCGCATCTGCTCCTCATCTTTTCAACTTCTCATCTTCTCACCTCTCGTCTTCTCATTTTCTCTTCTTCATCTTCGCTTAATCTCCTTCTCATCTCCTCTTCATCTCCTCCTCATCTCCTCCTCATCTCCTCCTCATCTTCTTCTCACCTTCTGCTCATCTTCTTCTCACCTTCTGCTCATCTTCTTCTCAACTTCTGGTCATTTTGCTCATGTTCTTCTCATCATCTTCTCACCTTTCTGCAAAGCTCCGCTTCATCGCCCATCAACTTCTCCTCATCTTCTCCCAACTTCTCTTCATCTTTTCTCATTACCCGCCCGTTTTCTCCTCATCTTCTTCTTATGTTTGTCTCAACTTCTTCTCTTCTCTCTCATTGATGCTTCATTTTTTCTTTATTTCCTTTCACACTTTCACATCTGCAGATCTAGATCTTCACACTTTCACATCTGCAGATCTAGATCTTCACACCCTCACATCTGCAGATCTAGATCTTCACACCCTCACATCTGCAGATCTAGATCTTCACACCCTCACATCTGCAGATCTAGATCTTCACACTTTCACATCTGCAGATCTAGATCTTCACACTTTCACATCTGCAGATCTAGATCTTCACACTTTCACATCTGCAGATCTAGATCTTCACACCCTCACATCTGCAGATCTAGATCTTCACACCCTCACATCTGCAGATCTAGATCTTCACACCCTCACATCTGCAGATCTAGATCTTCACACCCTCACATCTGCAGATCTAGATCTTCACACCCTCACATCTGCAGATCTCTCTCTCTCTCGCTCTTCTTTCTCTTCTCTCTAAGGCCGGGGCGGTGCCGCCGGACCGCCACGAAACGTGACATGTGCGCCATTTCGTGCTCGTCGGACGTCCAAAACCTAGGTAAAATGACGATTTTGAGGTGTAACTTGTGACCGTTTCGCGTTTTCTCGACATTGAACGTCAAAAACTGGGGAAAAATTGCGATTTTGAATTCTCCGCGGTGACCGTGTCGCGTTTTCTCGACATTGAACGTCGAAAACTGAAGTAAAATTGCGATTTTGAGGCGTCCGGAGGCGTCCGGTGCGAACCCTTGCGCTTTTTTTCGACGTTGAACTTCTCAAGTTTCGACGTTGAACGTCAAAAACTGGGGAAAAATTGCGATTTTGAAATTTCGGTCGTGACCGTTTCGCGTTTTCTCGACGTTGAACGTCAAAAACTGAGGTGAACGTCAAAAACTGAAGAAAAATTGCGATTTTGGACCTGCTTCTTAGTACGTTTTGTCTTGGTGCGTTTTGCCTTGGTACGTTTTACTCTGGTAGGTTGTGCTGCGGTACGTTTTGCTGTGGTACGTTTTGCCTTGGTACGTTTTGCTTTGGTACGTTTTGCTGTGGTACGTTGTGCTCTTGGTACGTTTTGCTCTTGGGACGTTTTGCCGTGGTACGTTTGATCTTGGTACGTTTTGCTCTTGGTACGTTTTGCTCTGGTACGTTTTGCCTTGGTACGTTTGATCTTGGTACCTTTTGCTTTTGGTGCGTTTTGCGCTGGTACGTTTTGCCTTGGTACGTTTTTCTGTGGTAAATTGAACATTTTGCCTTGGTACGTTTGACCTTGGTACGTTTTGCGCTGGTGCCTTTGATCTTGGTATGTTTTGCGGCGGTACGGTTTGCTTTGGTACGTTTTGCTGTGGCACGTTTTGCTTTGGTACGTTTTGCTGGTGCCTTTGCGTTGGTACGTTTTGCTGACCGTTTCGCGTTTTCTAGAGATTGGACGTCAAAAACATACGTTTTGTCTTGGTACGTTTGGTCTTGGTGCGTTTTGCCTTGGTACGTTTTGCTCTGGTACGTTTTGCTGCGGTACGTTTTGCTGTGGTCCATTTTGCTCTGGTACGTTTTGCTGCGGTACGTTTTGCTGTGGTCCATTTTGCTCTGGTACGTTTTGCTGCGGTACGTTTTGCTGTGGTCCATTTTGCTCTGGTACGTTTTGCTGCGGTACGTTTTGCTGTGGTCCATTTTGCTCTGGTACGTTTTGCTGCGGTACGTTTTGCTGTGGTCCATTTTGCTCTGGTACGTTTTGCTGCGGTACGTTTTGCTGTGGTCCATTTTGCTCTGGTACGTTTTGCTGCGGTACGTTTTGCTGTGGTCCATTTTGCTCTGGTACGTTTTGCTGCGGTACGTTTTGCTGTGGTCCATTTTGCTCTGGTACGTTTTGCTGCGGTACGTTTTGCTGTGGTCCATTTTGCTCTGGTACGTTTTGCTGCGGTACGTTTTGCTGTGGTCCATTTTGCTCTGGTACGTTTTGCTGCGGTACGTTTTGCTGTGGTCCATTTTGCTCTGGTACGTTTTGCTGCGGTACGTTTTGCTGTGGTCCATTTTGCTCTGGTACGTTTTGCTGCGGTACGTTTTGCTGTGGTCCATTTTGCTCTGGTACGTTTTGCTGCGGTACGTTTTGCTGTGGTCCATTTTGCTCTGGTACGTTTTGCTGCGGTACGTTTTGCTGTGGTCCATTTTGCTCTGGTACGTTTTGCTGCGGTACGTTTTGCTGTGGTCCATTTTGCTCTGGTACGTTTTGCTGCGGTACGTTTTGCTGTGGTCCATTTTGCTCTGGTACGTTTTGCTGCGGTACGTTTTGCTGTGGTCCATTTTGCTCTGGTACGTTTTGCTGCGGTACGTTTTGCTGTGGTCCATTTTGCTCTGGTACGTTTTGCTGCGGTACGTTTTGCTGTGGTCCATTTTGCTCTGGTACGTTTTGCTGCGGTACGTTTTGCTGTGGTCCATTTTGCTCTGGTACGTTTTGCTGCGGTACGTTTTGCTGTGGTCCATTTTGCTCTGGTACGTTTTGCTGCGGTACGTTTTGCTGTGGTCCATTTTGCTCTGGTACGTTTTGCTGCGGTACGTTTTGCTGTGGTCCATTTTGCTCTGGTACGTTTTGCTGCGGTACGTTTTGCTGTGGTCCATTTTGCTCTGGTACGTTTTGCTGCGGTACGTTTTGCTGTGGTCCATTTTGCTCTGGTACGTTTTGCTGCGGTACGTTTTGCTGTGGTCCATTTTGCTCTGGTACGTTTTGCTGCGGTACGTTTTGCTGTGGTCCATTTTGCTCTGGTACGTTTTGCTGCGGTACGTTTTGCTGTGGTCCATTTTGCTCTGGTACGTTGTGTCTTGGGCGTATTGCTCTGGGGCGTTTTGCTGTGGTAGGTTGTATACGTTTGGCCTTGGTGCGTTTGATCTTAGTACGTTTTGCGGTGGTATGTTTTGCTTTGGTACGTTTTGCTGCGTGCATCAACGCTGTGGTACATTTTGCTCTTGGTACGTTTTGCTCTTGGTACGTTTTGCCGCTGAATCATTGCCCGCTGCCGAACCAGATCCAAATTCAGTTTGCGCGGTGTCTCTTGGCGCGGCATTGCTGGACGAAGCACCTTGGCCAGCAGCTTCACCATCCTGGCGCGACCCAGACCCAGCGCCTCTCCCTCCAGCAGTGTCACCACGTTGGGAGGCTTGCTCACCTTTGGGTCTCCGCGTTCGACCCTTTCTTTCAGGCGCAATGCACGGAACATCCCAAAATTCAGGTTTCACGTTTATCGCTGCTTCTGTACACAGCCTTTCGTGCACAGGTCAGCCATATGTTTTGGTAGGTTTCGCAGTGTTGTCTTTTTCAAAGAAATATATATAAATTTCCAAAGAAAATGGAGATGGTGCAAAAAAATGAGATTGATTTGGTACAAGTATTTTTGTTTTGAGAAAACTTCTAGATCTGCACAGATAGAATGATGAAGTTTTGATGATGGAATCAAAATTGATGTGGTATTCGAAAAAACGAAGCATCTTGGTACATCCATTTGTTCATGGAAAAACTTCTGACTTCGGGTTGGACTGATGCACCCAAGATGATCTTACTTTTGTGGTGCAAAGTTGGGCAATTTTAGACATGTGTCTACACCAGCGTGGACTGATCAAACCAGCCATTCTTGTTTTTTCCTGCGCCAATTGAGGCTGACATTGCAACTGGACAAGTACATCTTTCCGCAGATGCCTTCGCACGACTGCGTACAAATATCGACTGTTCGTTTTCTGATGCTTACGCATCCCGTTGTACGCGCAATTACATCAACAACCAATCTTCGACATGTTCTTCTCTTCAACTATTTTACATCATCATCCTTCTCAGCATGCCCATCGTCAAAAACATCTTCATGATCATCATCATCATCATCACCTTCATCAAAATCATCATCTTCATCAGCGCCGTCATCATCATCAACATCACCACCATCATCATCATCATCATCATCATCGTCATCACCATCATCATCATCATCATCATCATCCATTTCAAAGATCATGACGTTAGTCTGATTGAATTAGTATATCGGAGGCTTGTATAACATTGCCTTTCTCGCTCTCGGGCCAACCGTCGTCTAGTTTTCTTCTCATCTCCTTCTCATCTCCTTCTCATCTCCTGGTCATCTTCTCCGCATTCCCTCCTAGCGGAGCTAACGCGCGAAGAGAAATACAAGTGTATGTGAGAAAAAAGCGATAATGCATTTTATTTCCCGGGTGAATTCAATCTTTATGTTCCAAGCAACCGTGCTGGTACCATTTCATCTTCGTCTCAGTTCTTGGAAATTGCCTTTCTGTGTCTTCTAGACTCCGAACGCTTGAATATGCCAAGAAACAAATGTTGAAGCGGCGGAGACATTTGAAACAGGGTGAAGAAGTTTTCACTCTCATTAGCTTCGCAAAGGCAATGCGACCACGAGATCAATCTATCCAGCTGAGAAGGCCATTGATGGAGTGTTATGTTAATTGCAGCAGACGTCCGAAGATTGATTGCAAGCCGTGCTAGTCCTAAAGAAATCTGCCAGTGGAACCACAATTCCAGCCAGAGGTCACCAAACGCAAGGAAAACAGCACCGCAACGCCTGTGCGGCCAAAGCCCGAAGCGCTAAGTAAATGGCTACCAAATGGCTGCAGGAGGAGAAAGAGAAGCGACCAACCGAACACAAGCCGAGTCTTACTGTAGGCTTGCTTCATGGATCGGAATCTGTAAAGAATGCCACAAAGGCAAAAGTCTCTTGCAGGGAAAAACAAAAACTCCAGTTTTTTTTGACTGGATGATCTTGCTCATGCACCTTTGGATCGAAGCTCACCGGTGATTTTTTTGAGTATTTAGTCACTTACGGTCTGGGATAAGTTGCCATTGATGGAGATCTTTGGCCGTTTCACCGCTTTTTTGTTGTTTTGTAACAAAGAAGATGCAAGTTTGGGTGTGTTTCTTGGGTTTCTTCCTTTTCGGCTCTTGCTTCAGTCATCTTACTTTGAATTCGTGAAACTACTAATATTCTGTTGCACTCTACATGGACACATAATTACCTGTGTTTTGTGCACAAGAGGTACTACTTCGTGGAAAAAAAGTAAGAAGCTAAGAAAAAGATAAGAAAAAGAAAATAAAGAGAGAATGAGCAAATGATGGCAAGAAGATGGTGAGAAGAGTGATAAGAAGATGAGGGAAGATGAGGAAGATGAGAGAAGATGAGGGAAGATGAGAGAAGATGAGAGAAGATGAGGGAAGATGAGAGAAGAGAAGAGAAGATGAGGGAAGATGAGCAATCCGATTTTGACTTTTCAAAACATTATGAAATTTTGAAGACCAATTCATGGACCCCTGCAGAATCTCTGATTGCTAAAAAGTACGAATGGAATGCAGTGACAACCCGAAAGATACAAGGCCAGACGTATCCTGAATTCGTACCCTTTGGCTCAAGAGAGGTTTGCTTACAGAAGTATTCCTCGGAACTGTGCCAATTGGAAGTTTGCAATCAGAAGTGTCTTTTGTCGCCTGTTGTCTGCTCAATGTCAGTGGATCGTAAGGGTGATGCTACTAGTTTCTGGACAGATGCCAAGAGTTGGCATAACAAGCTTGCTGAAGACTTGACTGACCATCTTATGGCGGAACTGCGATCGATGGATCTCAAATGCTCTCTCCTGAGCATCTTATTTGGACTTGACAGCAGTGGACAACCCTATCAAATTCGGCAGGACATACTACCGGGTGACATGAATTGGGCGTCTTGTATTTCACCAGTTCTTGAACACAAAAGCGGCTTCAGCTGTGTTGCTATTCTGCGCGTTCTCGCTGCCCAAAGCATCACGCCGCGCTTGAACTTTGGGACCTGGCAATAGGTCAGTAAGTCAGCAGTAGGTTCTGTGCCTTGAACTTTGGGGCCTTAAGCAAACCCCAGTCCCTTCAGCCAACCCCAGTCCCTTAAGCAAACCCCAGTCCCTTAAGCAAACCCCAGTCCCTTAAGCAAACCCCAGTCCCTTAAGCAAACCCCAGTCCCTTAAGCAAACCCCAGTCCCTT
>VSDK01014555.1:50622-57747 GCA_009767595.1 Symbiodinium kawagutii | reverse complement strand
ACCCCCCCCTTGAACCCCCCCTTCCCGAAGCCCCCCTTCACCCCCCCCCTTAAGCCCCCCCTTAAGCCCCCCCTTAAGGTCCCCCTTCAAGCCCCCCTTCAACGAAGGGTAGTGGGCCCAAATAGGCTATAGAGCACATTTGCAATCTGGTCTGCTAAAAGTTGCTCAGCACTCGCTTCCGCCATTGCAAATGCCAAGGCTACGGGAGTGACAAGGTGAGAGATGCTAATCATATACGGGAGTGCTGATGGGAAAGTGGTCACTGGGTATGAGGCCTGATCAGGTTAGAGCAGCCGACTCCCAAGTGGGGATCGACTGCCCAGAACCTTGATGTTCAGGCAATGCACAATCATGCATGTTGGAATAGTCTTCCTGCACCATCATGATGATGATCATGGTGATGATGATCATGATTTTTTGATAATGTTGCTGATGATGCTGATGATGATGATCCCATCACTCTTGTACCTGTGGGACAAAGGGTGGGAATTGCCCGTAAAATTACGGACACTTTCATTGCTGCAGTTTCATTTCTTGGAAAGCAACTCATGTTGACCCAAGATGAAGCCGAAGACCTTGGTGTCCATGGAGGGGGGAAACATTTTTTGTTGACCACATCACTTTTGGGTGGTAAAAATCCTGGGTTTCATTCACCTGATTGAACGCATGCCCGAATCAAAGAGAATCGAGCGAGAAAAACGATGGCAACCGGTGCTTCTTGGGGCAACACTTCACAACGGGTTGCTGGGCCATGTTAATAGGCTGGTGCTGCGGCTGTCCATGCTTCATGCCGGCATCCCAAGACAACTTCACAAGAAATTACGCAACTTACTCTCTGCAACAAACCGCAACTCTAGCTGCCAAAATTCTTTTTTGCCGGCCATTGGGACGGTTCAATACGTAATAGTTGATACGTGCAAGTAACAGTTAGTTGCCAAGAAGATTCAGAATGACCAAATGGTGAGCCAAGCTCAACAACATTTAGACAATTTTACGCGGCTTATTCTGGCTACTGTACCATTTAAGAACTATATTATGTTCTGTTAATTGCTGGTAAAGAATGGCAAAGCCACATTGCAATAGTGCGCTTAATACTCCTTGGCTCGCCATTTCAGTATGGTTACGGGATGCCCATCCAAAAGCCATCAACTTTTCGAAAAAGGAGCATTTCTTGTTTCGAGACTTACCTATGGTATGGTAACAAGCCTGTGGTTCCCAACAGGGACCCTAGGGCTGGTAACAATCAGGGCCCCAGGGTCCCCCAGGTTACCAGGCTTCAACCGGCCATGGCCCCAGCGCCGCAGAACCCTTCGGTGCACCTCCGGGACCCGGCGACGGGAAGTGTGCTGTCCAGCTATACGGCCAGCGGACGCAGTGACGAGGCGAGGTGCCAGGGAACTGATAGTGATGGTCAAAGTAGGTAATAGTCTGTAGTAGTGGATAGTAATGGTAATAATGATGTAATGGTAATGGTAATAGTGATTTTGAGAAACCACCAAGTAGGTTAAAAGAAGAGGGATGAATGGTCGGTCATAGTGTAGCAGTCAGGAATAGTGGATAGTAGGTTAATAGTGGTTCATAATGCTTCATTAACATTGATTAAGGGTGGGATTCATAATGGTTGAGATTGGGTGATAATGGCTATATTTCTTAGTTATTAGAGTGGTTAATAGTGCATGATAGTTGTTACTGATGATCAATAGTGGCTGAGAACGGTGCACTCCAGCCGAGTAATGATGGTCAATGTAAAGGTTAACAAACTGGTTGATCATGGCTAGTAGTACTTGATCATGATTTTTCTGCTTGGCAAGCCGATAAGGCAGTGCCCCGTGCTGACATGCACAAAGACCTGACTCAGCCACTCTTCGGCTGATAGTCGGGCAGAAACAACTTGATCGTGAAGGCCAATAAGGATTCATGATTCTTGCCATGGATAGTGGATCAGAATGACGACACTTGGAAGATCATCGGAGATGTGTGACCACGGATAGTTCACCCACTAGTGTTGCCGCCACGGTGAACACTGGTTCATGATGACAACGTAAATAGATTTAGTCAATCATAGGTGATAGCGGGGTGGAAGAACCCGAATCATTCCCATATCAATGTTCGGGCCTTTCTGTCAGCCAGGGGGTACCCCCCGCATGCAGATTCGTTCATTGTTTTCCCAACATTCAACATGATGAGTTGGGATGGGGGTATAGCTTCATGGATGTCCAACCCAAACAGGTTTGGGTATGTTTGGGTACTTGTCACCATGTCAACCAATATTTTACAGATACTAATAGAAATGAAACACATATTAATATATACGCAGGCATACATACACATTTTATGTAGACATGCATGCACGTACTTTGTGGGTGGTTTCATCATTGTCCGGCCAGCTCGAGTAGCCACCTTCCACTACAGCTTTCAACCGTGGGGTGGAAAGGAAGTGATAGGTCTCTGCTGCTTGGTAAGTGAGCATTGCCAAGGCACCTACCGGTTATGGTGGACAAAACTATGGCTAGGCGAGATTGGCTCCTCAAGATGATGAAATCCCACAGTTCATGTTCGTCCTGACAGCTTGCCCAGGCGCTTGTGTTATGTTGTGCGGCAAAAGACCAAGTGGATGGTCGGTGGCGAGTTCAGAGAATCGGCGTTTCTTGTTCTGGCAACAAGACGCTTGGCATCGCGCACGTGGGAAATTAGATAGCTTCCCTATGCTCATCAGAATACTGTGGCCTAAAAATATTCCAATCGCATTTGATAGGCCCCACTCAGCAGCTCCCGGACATGCCCTGTCGGGAGTCACGTGGCTTGCGATGAGGGAGTGAAGCCGTGAAAGGCGTATCCAGTGATATCCCTTTGAAGGGGGAGCGGTTTGGACAGGAGCTACTAGGTGGCCAGGTTGCCCAAATGGTAGAGTTCTAGTGCGGCAGATCCACCGCACCAAAACGAGTCGAACAGCGGAACTGACCACTGGTCATCAGCTGGGATTTCCAAGCTGGGATTCCCAACCCCTTCGTGTGAAAAGGTTTGGGGGATTCTGAGTTGGGTATGTGCCAAAATAGCAGTATCCCCAAAACCAACAGTTTCATAGTAAAATCATCATTTTTTGGAGGGCCCATTGGCTACCCTATGGCTTGGCACACACCCAGTTGTAAAGCTACCTGGCAAGTTCCTGGACATTGAGCCTTCATGATTCGTGTGGAGCTGGTGACCTTAACTGTTCCAGCTGGCAACACCGGAGCAGATCTCATCTAAGGAGTAACTACGACCCGCTGCACGCGACCGTTCGCAATCTCGTGGGGGGGCCCAAGCGCAGAACCGCGGGATGGTCATTTGAATGAGCCAAAGAACGGACTGCGGTGAAAACTGGTTGGAAGATGTTGGAATATCTCACCAATTCGCAGGATTTCATCATCGATCAAGATATTGTATCTGTGGCTAGTAAGTGGGATGATCATACAAATGAATTGAACATGTGATATGAGTGATCTTCTGGGTTTGGACAAACGGGTAGCTAAGAATGTTGACTGTTTAGAAGAAGAGACCAAACAAAATGGAGGTTCGCATAATCCATGACGAGAACACCTGCTAATTCAGCGTTCTACGTGGAAGGCACATTGGGGGCTCACAGGCCGCTTGTATGAGGATATAGGTCTAGTGATCACGGATCAAAGAATACGTGCGAAGCTGCATCCTGTCATGGCCTCCAAAGGGCATGGTTGTGCTGACCCCAAAATATATTTGTTGGGAAATAGATGCCACCAAGCCATCGTAAGCAGTTGACTTGTAGTTGTTTTACCGGTTTCAGGAGTTCAAAAACAATCGAGTTCATCCCCATTTTGTTGAGACGTGGTTTCACACATTTGTAGTGGTCCACTTGATTTCTTCCATGAGCCGAACGTTTTGTTGGAAGCATCCCACAGCTTGCAGCTAGCATGTTCCACGGCAATCGCGGCTGTCAGGTGAACTCTGGCAGAGTGGTCTGAGCGTCTGAGAGACAGCAAAACTTGCAGGCAATGGAAACTCAAATCAGGCCCTTCTCCACTTTGAGATAAAAGTCAGACGATGCCCGTCGTGAGGATCAAAATCCATCACAAGGTAGAACTACCAATGCATAAGAGCTTGAGCTATTCATGTTGTTCCCAGTTCTTGTTGGTGGTATATGATTGGCCAGCTCTTAGATTAATCGCAATGGTGAACCGTACGTGTAGTAGCTCATGATGGTGATTCATTGGGCTGTGACTGTTGATTGACACTATTGGTATGCAGCGCGCTATTTTTAGGATACCCATTATCCATCGTATTTTTGCTTGGTTGGGATTGAACACCTGCACGGAACATGCCCGTGCACAAAGAGGAGCCAACAAGATATCGAAGGTGCAGATGTTTAGAGGTCGCCATGCAATTCTTGTTTTGAATCGGCCTGGCTTGTGACCAATTTATGGCATTGCTGACGATCAGAGGTGGCCGACAGGCACAAGCCCGGAGCACCTTTTTCGGATCGTGCCAACTTGCGCAATCGGTCCTTGCACTTCCCGCCCTTTTTCTTGTGTTGCATTGGTTACCCAAGCAATCGCAGCAGCAAAGCATGAGCTAGAATCTCATGCAGTCTTGTTGAAGCTTGGCCGAATACGCTCGTGCAGTGGAGCGCTGCTGGTTTTGGATGAGAAGCCAACCTTCGACTTGAGATGTGTCAGACCTTGAATGATCTTGAGAGATCAGATCACTTCCATGCCCACACTGCTGAAGGATTTCCAAAACCCACCACTTTTACATATTGCCCACATTTTTTTTACAACTCCACGTTGAATGCTCGTTGTGTTGGGACCCTCACGTGCCGCTGCGGCTGTCAAGTTTTAGGAAAGCGACGAGTCGAGCCTGGGGGCTTGACCAGGGCCCAAGATCTGAGGGGCGACAAGCGGCGTGTGGTTCTCAAGTCATTCCCTGTGATCTCTCACTGACGTGTTCCACCCGGTACCCGCTTCCATGCCCAAGTTGTACATGTGAGAAGTTGTCGTGACTGTGGTTACCTGATTACGGCTGCTGCAGGGCGTTCTTTTAAATGAAGATCAGGGAACCCAGCAGAATCCCAGTTCTTTCTTTAGAAAGCATCAATCTCTAGAATACCAACGACTTTGGTGGCTATTAAATATTATTCATTGGGGTTCATGGTCCATTTGATTGTTGATGATTTCCTGTCTATGCTCGCATGCAAATGTCCCCACCACCAAGCCACTTCCCACGATCGGGCCGCAGCTACGGACATGTTGAGTGCAGCAGCCAAATGCAGCACCCAACAGACACCAGAGCGATTACGGAGGCAGCGCCAAAGTGGAACAAAGTTTGCAGAGCTCCTTAGTGGCGGATAATGGTGCTTTGCATCGCTTTGCGATATAGTCAGGTTTTAACAATGAACAAATCGGCAGGCATGAGGACTCAACTAACATACATAATTGGACCTTTAGCTAGCTCCGATGAGTTTTGGCACTGCCACAATTTGATTCAGCCATGGATTCTTTGTGGTAGTCTCCAGCCACGTTTTGTTTTTCCAGCTTTGGCAGCCTGAGTTGTGGTTCAACCAATAGCCTATTGCTCCATCCGCTCAACAGCAGATTGTTTTGAGGTATAGTAGTTCAA
The DNA here is from genome assembly GCA_009767595.1 of Symbiodinium kawagutii. NCBI lineage: Eukaryota > Dinophyceae > Suessiales > Symbiodiniaceae > Symbiodinium > Symbiodinium kawagutii. Next base: position 52,116 of record VSDK01014555.1, on the reverse strand, counting down.
CCGTCGATCTGACTTGGAAAGAGCTGTTACATGGCGTCAAGCTGTTTGGTTCGCATCAAACGGTTTCACTTTTGTTGTCATTTCTGCGGGTCACTGTTTGAGGCTATCAGAATTGGTACTGAGAAGCTCGAGCGCTTAGCCAAGTTGATGTTTCGGGAGTTGTGTTTACCAAGCAGGCAATGAATACCATAAACATCCATAAACCAAATCAAACCAATCACACTTATATATCTGTATCTATATGTATGTATGTGTATGAGTAAAAACACATATCAAATTATATCGATTTACCAACCGTGGCTCATGGGATACAGCACAGGTTTCCCCCAGCTCACGACATAGCCACCTGGCTTGTTGGCTCTATATCTTTGGAAACTGAGGCTCCACAGCATTGCTCAGAAAGAATGGTGTCCAACATGTTGCCAAAAGCCGGTGCCATGTAGTTCCAGATTTGTGCAAACTGGTGGTAACCGACACGTTTGCAGTTCGAACTTGTTAACAAGATTCATATCGCCGTTTCTGGATTGGCAAGCCGAGAACGTTCTTTTCTTCATCACGGCATTTTGCTTCCGACTGTTGGTAGGGTAACATAACATTCATTTATAACATGGCAGCAAAAATCCATCAATGATCAACGAGGGTAGTGATTGATGAACCAAAAGCGCAATCCAGCAAAGAACCCACATTTTTCCTGGATCAGTGGTGCCCTGGTGTCAGCCATGGCCAGGGTGAGGCAACCCAGCGCTTGAATCTCTGGACTTTCCCCAGGAGAAGAGCAGATGGTCTCCGGGTTATGGCTGACAGATATGCATGAAGCATCCAATGCATGAAACTATGTATATATATATATATATATAGATACTATTATATATACATACATGTGCATACACCTATGTATGCATATAGATAGATCACATGCACTCATGTTTGGCGTTCATATGTGGGCTGCCATAGTGGGACGATGGTATGAACATTCCACGCGGGGCATCTGATACAAGCCAACGTTTCAGGTGCCCGAAGTTGTGATTGGCCACCATTTTTGATTCCTAAGGTCGTTGCCATGTGTTGAATAACCAACCACTGTAGGGTGCCAATGGTGCCAACTATCCGAATAGTATGATTATAGGGATAAGTTCACCCACCTTACCAGGTTATTTACCATGGTGAGCTCTCTCAGGGAACAAACACAGCTGCGCATCCAAGTAGTGGTGAATGAAATACTCAATACTGTTGGCAAATGCAACAAATTTGGAGTACGACATGCGGGCAACAAACAGCAATTTGCACTACTTCGGACTCAGATGATATACGCTGTAGGAACCCCTTTGGTTTTCTTAGTTTGATCATCCACCACTTTAAGCCCAGTTGGAAAATGGACAATCACCCTTGTTTTTCTGCATAATTACAATATATGGCTTTCCTGATCCTCAACCCCGACCACTGATATTCCAAAAGGAACACAGAAACAGAAGTACGTGCAGCGATATATTTACA
>VSDK01014555.1:43122-45622 GCA_009767595.1 Symbiodinium kawagutii | reverse complement strand
GTCGGCAGCGGCCGATTGGGTGCAAGTCCCAGGGGATGTCGTGTGATGGGAGTGGTTCCAGCCATTGTGGGGTACTTGCGGATGGAGGATTGGGCAATTGGTGTATAAAATTGGTATGCACGAGATGGGTGATTTAGGTGATAGGGGATTTTGCGATAATCAAATACATTGGTAGAGGTATCAGCAGCGACCATCAGCTAGTTATAGTAGAATGGTGATGCTGAAACAACTAGACCACTTGATCAAGACATGGGAATAGGTCGTGGCATTCACATACTTGTGCAACACCCAATAAACAGGTTACTTGATCATCACCTCTTGAATTTGTATCCCAATGTTACGCGGTTTTGACTCACAGCTTGACTATTAAAAGCCTGTCACAACCAACCAACAATCAACCAGTCTGCAACCTGTTTTTGTTGATGATTCATTGTTGATTCCATGAATCGATTCATCAATTGATGGGTTATGCCAAGTTATGCCACAGTGGAACAGGTACTCGCGAATCAACAGCACAACCGGGCACCGAGTGAAATACCAAGTCAAGCTTAGCTGGTTTCTGTTGGGGATCCATGCCATGCCCCAACAATACAGTGTACAGCTGGTGATCAACATCACCACATGTCCTTGGTTTCCCCCCCGGGCTCCAGCTCTGCTACTGAGGATGCCCAAGGTGGATACTCGCTCCGCCACGGTGACGATGAAACCCATCCCTGTAGGGGAGGCCGGCAAGCCACGGTTGATCAGCTGGTTGGGGGCCCCGCAAGCTGGAGAATGGTGGTGAAGAAGCTGATTTATGGTGTGGTGATCATGCTTGATAAGCTGGTGAATGACCAGGTTAATGATGTAATTTGTGGGGTAATGATGGTTCATAAGCTTGGAATTTGGTAAGTGGTTGTTAATTGCATGATTTATGGTGAGGGAAAGTAGTTATCAAGAGGAATAGCAAAAACACGAGCGAGAATAGTGGTGAATCAGGCGTGATTGTGGTTGTTGCCGGTTGATCCACTTTGCCTGTGGGCACGAGCTTTCCGGATTTCGATCGGTCCATAAGACACCAAAACACGTAACACCAAAAAGCCACTATTTCAAGGCACCAAAACTCAATCATTTTGTTTGGAAAGTGACCTCTTGGGGTTGCACACCACGCAAAAAAAACTCTGGTTTGAGTTTACACTGTCAGTTCTTCTGCTGCTGGGTTTTCAAGCCAGGGAAGTGTGCTGGCATGGTAAGAAAAGCACGGTGCTTCAGTTGACTCCGTGTGGTTTTTTACAAAAATGCAATTTCACCATGGACTACCCAATCTTTGAAGCGTCCCAACTAACCTCATTCACAATTGGAAACGTCCAACGATGCCTCGGTGGCCTCTTAAATCCCTGCGAAATGATCGTATTTCAGCGAAGAAGGCACTGCAGCTTGGGGGTGGCCAGCTGGTTGATGAGCAAACGTTCAGGGATACCAACCCATGACCATGGGGATATCAAGCCATAGCCAAGCAAGCTGGTAGCTCAGGGTAGCCAGCTGGTGGTCAACAGGGTCGGCGCCAGGTTCCTGTGAAGAATTCCACCTTGGATCGGAGCTTGCGGGCGAAACGCACCTCTGGAGTGACTTGAAATGGAACCGCCTGGCTGTTGGAGCTGGTGACTGGCTTGGGGACTTGGATGATAGAACACAATTTTTTTTGCAGTGATTCATCATTGCTTATTGGCGATGAGTGGCAATCAATTACACTGAAACGGCTTGACTCTTGTTGATTATGATTGATTCTTGATGATTATTGATTCTTGTGGGCGATTGTCGGTTCTTGTGGGTTATTGTTGCTGTTGTTGAAGCTGGTTTGTTCCATTTGGTTGCTGCGCAGCTGACACTTGGTAGCGGTCCTCCCATCGCTGGTGTACTGGAAATCTATTAAAAGGGAATGAAGACACTCCAACCCTTCACCAGGAGACCTGCCTTTACCCCAAAGCGTCTCCCAGCTTACCCAGCATGGCAATGCTTAGGCATTACAGATGGCAGCGACCCTGGCATCCATCAGAGGCGAAACAGACTTTGGAAGAAGTCTCACGCTGAGTACCGCTGGAGGGAGACATGGGGAGGGAGCAAAATCTCGAAATTGCATACATGCCGGCCGAAACCAGGAGATTGGATGTGGTTGAAGAAATTCCTCCCTCACAGCCGCCTGTCAGTGCTGAATCCACGAATGTGGCAGAACTTCTATCAATTGTAAAGAGTGTGGATGTTTGGCAGTATCAAAAATGAATGGCCGTATGGAATCTGCAGTCGCTAGCCAGAGTGCCAGTCAGAGTGCAACATAATCATATAAACCAAATCAGTTCATAAGCAGCACATTTCTCACCAGAGATCAGTCGCTTGGTCAGTCGCTTGGTCAGTCGCTTGGTCAGTCGCTTGGTCAGTCGCTTGCTTCATGTGCTGGTTCCCCGCTGAGCATTCAGCTGGCAAAGCAGCGACACATGTAGCTGCTGGACCACTGGTAGATTAA
>VSDK01014555.1:0-43109 GCA_009767595.1 Symbiodinium kawagutii | reverse complement strand
TAGCTGCTGAACCACTGGTAGATCAACCTGGCAATCGTGCGGCCACCATGTCATGCCATGGGTTATTGACATTTGATGACCATGCTTTGAAGATAAAGCCATCATTGTAAAGCATGCCATTGATGGCTATACTTTTCACACTGGTGAACCATAGTTATATGAATATATCATGCTTGTTATCGAGCCCATCATTCAGGGTTTGTTCACCTCTTGATGGCTGGTTATTGGTATTGATAAGTCAACAGGTGTTCCAGCCATCATGATTTAAATCCGTACCATAGACCATCATTACCACCATCATCACCATCATCATCACCACCACTATCATCACCATCATCACCACCACCACCACTATCATCACCATCATCACCATCATCAATCATAAATCATCAGCAAACAAACCAAATCACTGGGTCTTCATCACCGCATGGCTTGTCCCTTGGCACGCGGCCCAGGTGATCGGCTTCCTTCCTTGCGAGCGCCTGCCTGCTCCAACCACCTCGCAGGCCCTGGGAGCCTAGCCGCTGGGCCCTGGATCGGTAGCATCAGCAGGTTCATGGGTGCTTCATGAGCTGGACATAGCTGCTCCTTCTTGCCTTTGATAGGAAGAAATAGCTGGTCTAAAGTCTTTCCACCAGCATCAGACCTTCTCAGCTTGGTTGATATTAGTCGAAGACTGGAGAAGACTTTGAGATTCCTGCGATAGGATCAGATCTCAACCAAAACGCACGTGCATGTGTCACGTCGGATTTGGCCTTGAATGCTTTGGGCCTGTTCTGTTTGCACAATGTTCAGCCTCGGTTTAATATCATTGCAACCATTTGATATATGATTCCTGTAAAACCGCAGCTACACGTCCGACCAATCCTGCTTGAGTAAATTGGTTGTTGATACCGATTGATGAATGGTTGATTGATGGTTGATGACAGATTGATAGTGGTTGATACGTAGCTAATTGATGGTGGTATTGCAGGGTGAACAGAAGGGTGCACCCCAGGTGCCCCCTTAGCCCCACTTTGTCGCAGGCTGGGGGTCCAGCAGTATGCCATCGCTGCGTGCGGCGCCCAGTGTAGCCCTGAGGATGAGGCAATTGGTAACAAGAGATTTATTAGAGAAAGCAGTGTTCATTGTTCATGCTGGTCAAATGATGGGTTGATCATGGTTAAGAAATGGTTGATATGTGGTGAATGATGGTGAATGCTGGTTGATCATTGGTGACGGTTTTGATGGTCAAGAAGGGGTTGAATATTGCTTCATGATGGTCAACAGTAGATGCATGCGTAAGGTTTAAGGAAGAGCTAGGAGCGAGGTGCAGAACGGTTGGGGCACTTGTGACACTGAAGCCTGCATGATCTGTATTTGGAAGATGTTAACAAGGCTTACTCTGGATTCGAAGGGGTTGCAACATCTAGAAGTCAAGGCTCATGGGGTGCATGGCTCTCGCATTGTGTGCGCAGGTGCGCGCCTTTGGACTGAGAAGGAAAGAGCTTTGATAGCAGCAGCATTTCCTGGGAACAATAAGCTGAAAGTGAAAGAAGTTCGGGCGTTGCTTGAGGCTAACAATGCACTATTGCGGTGCACCGATCAAGTGAAACATTGGATCACCAGGCGACGCGGGCAGAAACGGGGGCGACCACAGGAGCAAACAATCAGCTTGCTTGAGATGAAGGAGCATTTGACAAATCCGCCGCAGAACAGCCTGCAACTTTTGTTGATGCCACCTTGTCTACATTGCAGGTTGTTGGGAGGCCGCCCTTTAACGCAAAGCAGTTCTGCTTTGCTCGGAGCGCGCGCCGGTTCCTCAATCATTTGCGAGGGTTCCATGAGCGCCAGCCCTTCTGCCTAACGGTTGGATGGAAAGCAGCGCATTTGGAGCTCGGGCGCTGTGATTGCAACCGTTGGCGTTATGGCCGCCAGCCCCGCTCCGCGGAATGCAGTAGCGCGGCGAGATGCAGACGGCAAGACAGCGCAGATGAAGTTGTAAACAACAAGCACAGTGCAGCTTATTATGCAGGCCCACCCGGACGTTGAATCCAAGGAGAACTGGGCACGCAACTTGGTGAGCGCCAGGTTCGGGCTTTTTTCTTTTGCAGGACAGAGTCATTCAAGCACAGGCCCGCTTCAACGACTGCATCAGATATGCCCGGCGCCAAGTGTTCCGAAGGCCCCGCCCCGCCAGTGCCTACCCGCATAGAATGCGAGCTGTGCAGGCATCAGTGTCCAAGACTGCCACAGCAGCATGGCGCCAGCGCGTCCAACCTTGGAACTGTTCAGTGCCGTGTGGGGTGCTTTTTTGCCGAGCTGCGAGCGACTAATCACCAAACCAACGTCATTGAGCATTTGGCCAAAGAATGCTTCAGGCAAATCCCCCGACACACCTTGGGCAGGATGTACTAGTTGCGGTCCAGCGCGGGTGCTCCGGAAGAACTGTGGTGGGCAGATGTTTGGGCGCCAGCCCTTGCGACCGGCGCGCAAGCCATGGCTTCGTTTCACAGCTTCTGGCAGAAGCAGATTGAGGCCAGGCGCATGCAAGCCCCACCAGCATTTTGCGCCCCATGCAGAAGCTGCAAAACGACATGTGGAAATATGGATGCAAGAAGATGGGGGCAGGGATGAGTCGTTTGTTCGTGGCCTCATTTTTGTAATTATTCTTAATGCCCCTTGCTTTAATTATTGTTTGCTCGTTTTGGTCGCCAGGCCCGCCGCGCGCGCTTTGGTTAAAAACCCCGGAGGATGTTTGCCTGACGCAAGATGCGTTGCGTCGGCTGGGGCGAAGTTTTGCAACCGAATATTTCACAGCAAGAGGCAAAGGACATGCAAAGCGTACTGAGTACATCCTTCTGAGTATTGCGAGCCTAGGTGACCGACAAGGTCGCGGCTGCTCTCTCCGCAGTCTCAAAACCCTTGGCCGAACACCTGGTACGATGGAATGGCTCTTTCAACATCCTTGCGCTGGCATAGACGGCGAATTCCAGCAAAGTATTCCCGTTGTTTTTTTTTGCTACCCTCTCAGCGCTGGACGGAAAATTTGTACTTGCGCAAGTTTCTCCCAAGGAGCGAATTGCTTTCATATATTGGTATATTCCTGCGGTCCAGGGCACACGTGATGCAGCTGCAATTCTCACCCAGGCGAAGCCAAAGCGCCAAGCGGGTGCGGCGCTAGTAAGGGAACATGCAATTTAAACAGAAATGAAGGATCCAAACCCGATGAGATGTTGGTGGAAGAGACCGAATGTCATGCGCAGCAGCAGCAGTTGCGTGAGAGCCGTGTGGGTTTGAAACTGGGCGTTGCAGGAATAGAGTAATGCGTTTGGAAAATCATGCGTTTAATTTTCAGTAGGGGCTGCGCAGAGGCGAAAACTTGGTCAATGTTAGTGTTGCCAGTGGCTGCCAGGAATAAACCCGGCCGACTGGACGAAATTTGAGAACATGGCCAAAGAGAAACTTCATTGAGAAAAAAAGGCGTGGTTTTTTTGTCGGTGGGTTGACAAAAAACACCGGAAGGGAAGGCTTTTGAGTAGGCCAGCATGTCAAGCTCGCTTCCATGTCAAAAAAAAAAACCGCTTTTAAAAGCTTGTCAGGAAAAAAACTCAAGCCGTTTATTTTGACGTGTTTACAAAACATGCCAGAAACAAACCTTGTGGATTCCATTAAATTGGTCCATCCGCCCGCGTGTCCCAAGAACATGCCCTGCCGACCCGCGTGCCCCGAAAACATGCCAAAGAAAATTTCTTGGGCACTGCCGAGGAAAACTTGCACTGTGTTGAAACATATGCCAGGAAGAACCCTGTCGGCTAACATGCGCAAAGCGGGCTGCACACTTTCATGTCAAAAAGAGACCATCTTGACCATCTTGAAAACCTGTCAACAGAAGACCTGAGCCAGCACGATTTGAAACCAAACCCGTTGATCATTGGTTCACTGATTTGTCACTAGTAATTTACCATGGTTGACTCGTCACCCACATGAGCCGCTTGTAGTTGGTTCGTGCTTGCCAGTACTGAAGAACTAACCAGCTGGTAGATGTCAGGCATGGTTCGTCCCGGTTGATCGCAGTCAGGAATGGCTGATGATGGTTACGTCGCGCAGGCCATGCAATGTGAGTGGTCAATCTAATGCGCAAATGCCGTAAAGGTGTTATGACTTGAGGGCTTCATCGAACACAGTTCACCACTTCTTATGTCGTGGAATCAAATCAATTCACCATGTGGGGGTTGCGCAAAATTGGGAACCCAAAAAATCGTGGGTTTATTGAATTATAACAGGTTCTTGTGAAGGATGATTTTGGAGCACCCCATGACAATGCGAAACCACCATGTACTAACCATCCTGGACCAGGACACACTTGAACTTCTGCCCTAGCCCTAGCCGAAGCCTCGCCGCACCTAGGTCCAGAAGAGTTCCAGCGAATGCCATCGTTCACACGCATCCTGCATGCGTGAAAAACCACAAGGCGCGCGTGATCACCACGCAATCTATGTTTTTTCTCAAGGTATGCCGCAGGCAGGGTCGATTGAAATGTTAAATTTGGAGTGTTTTTTGAACGCTTCAGCATGAAAGTCAGTCATATGGGATGCTCCGCACAGAGTTTTTGATGTTTGAGATGAGCTTGCCCTCTAAACTGGGCTCAGGAAACCAGACCACAAGTTGGATGGTTTACCGAAACTGCTGATTTTGAGTTTCCAAGGGATCATTGAAGGGTTACCCCAAGCTGGAAACCGGGGCAAGCTGTCAAGGTGTGCAGGAGTGAACCTAGCCACTTTGAACCCGACAGAGGCAGCCGCTTTGTAATCATTAATATATGGACCGTTGATATCTATGACACAAAGCACCCAGGTATACTGATGTATCTGTGAATATGTATGTATACATATTTATTTTTTATTTACATATATATATATATATATATCTACATATATAATGGTTAGTTATGTATACCAAGTCAAAACAGTGTTTTTCTCTGTCACCTTTTTCATTTACATACCCTTCTTCACTGGGTAAGCGATGGTTGAAAGGGAAGGGCCCCTGTGGTTGGTAGATGATCCTGGGCTTGAGACAGCGGTTGTGACAGGGCCTTAGCCAGGGCAACCGGTTGTAGCAGTTGCCAAGGAGAACTCTCAGTGATGGTTCAATGTCCATTATGGCTTAGTTATGACCATGCGATAGTAAAATGATGATTTACAGCGACCATGACTGAAGTGTTGGCCGCACTGTGGCATGCTGCTCTCTCTTCTTTTTGTGGACCACAGAGCGTGGACCCTTTTTGAAATCTGTGCAATGGCCAGCCCACTGTGACGTTTACAGCTTCGATGCTGATCTTCTTTTGCAAAACGCAAGGATCGTTCCGAACAAAGGGTATGAGCTTCCTGAATCAATCAACCAGAATCGACAAACAGAATGAACATCAATAAATGACAAGCACCGATAAACATCACTCAGGCAGAATTTGCTACCATCAAATCAGTACACTTGGGAGCTACATTATTGGTGGCTCCTGATTCACAAGCCTTCTCCAAGCTTGGTGTGGTATATGAGTCGTTCATTTCCTGGTCCAGCTGGGCCTGTGCCAGATCCAGCTGGTGGTAGATATTTCCAACTCGATGATCTAGAACCAACGTGTCTCCATCTTCAATTACTTTTTTTGGTATCTACTGAAATCATAGTTGGTTCATGATTCATTCCTGTTTTATTTCGAAAATCCATCATAAACATTCGTGAACCATCCCCATCAAGCAATAATTGGAAGCCAACTATGATCGCCACAGTGCCGGTCAGCCGGCCATCCCTGACGAAGTCAGCGATGGGCACGTCGCGAGCTGTCGAGTGTGGCGTTGAGTCATGGAACTTGGATAGCGGAATGGCAACTTCAAAGCACCCTGAAACTAGTGAAATATAGAACCAGTTACCCTCTAGCAAACTCACCTGGTTGCATGGAAACCCAGCATTTGGATGCATTTGGAGCTATTTTACCTAGACAAGTCATTTGAGTGCAACCAGAGAACCGAGACTGCCAAGGGGTAGATTTGCTTTCCCGAATCCCTGAAGCTTTGGGATAAGTCAGCAGCTAAATCGAGGGTGGTTTATCCATATGGATCGACCATTATAGCTGGTGATGTATCCCAAACAATATATGGATAAATGGGATAGCTGGTCCCGATTATTCTCAATAGCGCTTCCAACCACTAGAACGAGAGATGCATATTGATCCCCCAAGTTTCATGGCAAATCACCAGCGATTTATGGTTAAACTGGTAGGTGTTTATGAACAGCTCTCCTATGAAGTGTGGCTACACCATGGTGATATGGCTCGTTGAACTCACTAGGCTGCGACACAAGAATGACTCAATCGCCGCCACGGTGTCTCCACCCTTGTGTTTCACCAGCCTTTCTGGCGGCACGTTTCGAGCGCCCCTTTGGGTCACATGCTTTCTACATGTTGCTACGGTACAGGTGCTGCATGAAACCACTTTCGGTGGTGGAAATATGCGCTTCGAGAAATTGTATGATATACAAAAGACACGTACAAATAAGTACTGTACATATAGTGCAATTCTACAGAGGAAGTAATAATGATAAACATACACTGCGCACTATAATTATATATATATATATGTATCAAAATGCATACGTAGATAGATAGATATATATATATATATATTATATCTATGTGATCCTGTATAATATGTATATTTTGCCTAGCCTACTAGCAATTTTATACCAATAGTGTACCTGAAGATTCTCAGGTCATGGTGGTTGATGGCAACTACTGTAGCAGTAGATAGGAGGCGACCTCGAGAAAAAAGTCCCAACATCGTTTGCGGTAGCCAGGCTCGCCCACAGCCACATCACATATTTTTATATTGATATATTATGATATATTAATCGAACAGTAAGTAGATAAATAAATATATATATATATATAGACACACATATATAAATATATTGTGTATAGAAATAGATGTTGTATAAATAGGTTTATTTATACTTATGTATATATATATATATATATATGTATGTATATGTACATATTTGTGTATATTTACATCATGTGTAGATGCATGGTATGCATATGTCCGTGCATTACGAAAGCTTTGTTCACTTGTTGATCCTCAGAATGAATCCGTGGGAGAGTCTGAAAGCATCATATCACCCCTGCAGCCTCCAATGGTGTCATCAAGCCATGCAGTATCCAAACTCTTCGAACGGGACAATGCCACCTAAGCAGATTTATGCAAAAATCTGATCATTTCCGGGACATGCCTGTTCAACCTCGAATCTTGGATCTTTTTGAATCGGTAGAGCTCATGGATAATGGTTAACACCTATGCTTTAGCCCATGAATCAGGGTTGTTGGTCATTCCCAGATGAACCATGGCAAGAGTTGTGAATAGCCATCCATAGCATTCAGGTGCCGGGCAGAGGGCTGTGTCTTTTTTTGGAGAGCGAGGGTCCGCTTCGACGAAAACTCGGCTTTCGCAAGACAGAGCTGGTGAATCTACAGGAACTTCTACTTTCAACCAGCAGGTGCTGGAAATCAACAGAAAGTTTGATTGACCCATCCGTTGTTCCTGGCTGGTGGTTAGTTATAAAAGTTTTGATTTTTTTTGTAGATTTTCAGCACTTTCGGGGAGCTGAAGATCTCAGAAGAGTATACCAAGCTTTCAGGGGTACAACCAAACAACGGGGATACCAACCCATGACCAAACAACAAGCTGAAGGTTGGCGGTTGCTCATGCCTGCAAACTGAAGCATGTTTGATCCATTTGGAGTCGTCAGGGAGCCTTGGATGAACATTGAACTGGCACTTCTTTGTGTCTTCATCTCTTGTGAGACCAAATTTCGCCATCCATCAGCTTCTAGTTGGTGGTTTCAAACATTTTTATCCCCAATGACTTAGGGATGGTTCGTTGATTAACTTTTTGTGATGGTTTGTACCCACCAATCAGGCTGCTATTTCAATTCCGGTGTTGTGACCATGGAGTCAATCCTCATATCCGACAGATCGGTCCCCAAATGGGTTCACTTGGCCAGGCAACACTGCGGTTTGGGTACTCACCGAGGTGTCATTGGTCCTCGTAATCCCATTGTTCGTCCAGTTTGCAAGGTTGAACCAGATCGTTGTGGCCAAAATCCCATGGTTCTTGATGATCTTGATGTCTGTCGCGATCTGAGGGTTTAAAGCATTGATTTCACTTGGGATGATCAAGCTGCAAATGGTTTCCCTTCGGGATACTTCAAAACACCAACCAGAGAATGGGTACAGTGCTGACAACTTTTGGTGATGATATTTGGTCCGATTGTAGTGTACCATGGTAGGTAGGGTAGCTAGGTAGAGTAGCGGGGGCAGGGGTATAGTACGGGTATATCCAGTGACTCCAATATGAAGTGTAAGTATATCAGAATAAATTGGAAGACTGGTTGATCAACGTATCTCACAGAATCCAGCTGTTGGTCAGCCGTGCAGCTGGTACTGTACAGCTTGTTGATCACTTGAGTGTGGGTCAAAACCCTGGTACCCCAGTTGTTCATATCCCCTAAGTGCCCAGTCACTCGTCGTTCTGGTGGAATGTTACCCCGTTTTTGGATGCTGAATATTGACCCAGAGCCACTGATATCGACTGGACGAACTTCTGCATTATTTAGATTTTTACATATCTAGAACATATTTTCACATATCTAAAAAAATCTGATATCGACTGGACGAACTTCTGCATGGCCGATCCTTGCGCCGTTTCTCGCCGCCGTTGCTCAACTTCAGAGGTGTACCGCACCATGGCGCAGCGGTGTCACCCCGCTGGCCGGTGGCCGCGCATGACGAGGGCGTAGAGCTGAGGTGGAAGGGGCGGGCTGCGAGGTGAAGCAGTTGTGAAGACGTGGGTTATGAGCCATTAAGACATGGCTATGGGTCAATATTAACCTACCAATAATGGGAAATAGTGACCAACAATAATAAGGGAAACAATGGTTAATGATACGGGAACAAGGGGTACCGGGTTTTGACACACAGCCACATGGCTATCACCATGGGTATACCATGATCAATGTTTTAATACTAGGATAATGCGGGATAATAACCGGCAAAAATAGGGATAGCCATACTTGAGAAACCACCATATACCATTATTAGAAAGCATGGTGAAACTATACTCATGGTTCCAATCATTGTGATCGTTCGAGATTGTTAATGTTTACACCATCGGTTGAGAATGCTGACATAGATTATTGGAATCCTCGCACCCAGTGGATCGAATCCCCAGGTGGTGAGATGCTAATGATATGGTTGGATGTGACTCAGAATCCATGCAACCCTTCTGTTCATATTCCAAAATGGGTCAAAACGCCGGTTCTTGGCATTTTCATCTACATGTTGTTGGTGCCATTAAGCTTGCCTGACCAATCATTTCCCACTCTGTGTCGTTTGTAGTTTCATTTATGATTGTTGCTTATTCCCCAAACGGCTTGCCTGGGGTTCTATTGGGCTTTTATTTGTCACAATATGGAGTGTGCGGCGCACAAACGCGAAGCCACTGCTTCTGACCGCTTCAGACCATTTGGATTTCTTAGTTTGCTGGAACACGGCAACAAAATAATTGCTTCGGCACCACAGGTCTTTGACCTTCAACTTTACATAGATCGCAAACATACTTGACATGCCATTTTTCAAACTTGCACTGTTTGGAGTCCATGCTGGTGTGATTATTTGTGCTGCATGCTAACGACAACCTCTGCTGTGACCATGTAATCATTATCATTAGTCATTGCAGCGGGTAAGCATTGCATGTACTCACTTATGGAAACCAATTCTAATTATGAATCATCACTAGTCAATTTTGTGATTGTTGACCATTAGCATCTCGTATAATATTCTGTGCACTCTGAGAAATTCTCAAGCTGCACACAGACAAATCATGGGTATGGCTAGGGAGGTTGATGGTCAATCACCTAAAAATGCTTGATCTTTGTCTTTACCAAATCTACTGAAGACCCGGCGACCTTTGGGAAGGAATGACAACAAACATATTATTGTCTTTGCCACTGTCGTTGTTGATGCTGTTGTGGTGATTGCTGTTGTTGCTGCAGTTTCATGGACTGCCCACACTATTGTTGCTATCTGCTATATGGCAGATGTCCCCAAATCATCGTGGGAAATGAACACCCAAAGGCCTGAATCAGTCAACCTTGATGGCGACCCTGTGCTGTACCAGGAACCATGGCCGTCTCAAAAAAAAACAGCACCCTGGGCATGTGACTTGGAAAAACCTGCTGCGCTGGCCAGTCAGATGGGTTGGGTTGGTTTCTTGGTCGGTCAACGATGGTTTTGTAGCCATAGTCATTAATTGTAGGTAAAAGATCGGTGAACGGTATATGAAGCACATGGTAAGATGAGTGATGGCTACGGGCTATGGTTGTTATGAGCATACCATTAATGATGATTGATAACAATGGGTGACAACAAAGGGTGATAACAATGGTTGACCATGGTAAATCATGGTAAATACTGGTTGGTCAAGAATCAATAATGGTAAATGATGATTGTAATGGTTGGTAATGGTCAACAATGGTTGATGTCCATTGATTAACCATTATAGCAAGAATTGATAAGGGACTATAATTATTGGTTAATAATGGTTAGTAATGGTTGTAATGAACGATGGTGAATACCAGGTCCAACGACGCTGACTCCAGGAGCCTAGGAAGCCATCGCCACCGTACCCAGCTCTGGTTGGTGTGGGTTCATCGGTCAACAATGGTGAGGTGGAACTTGGAGCTGGACGAACGGTGCCAGACATATGATATTACATTATGATATCACATGACAGTATGTGAGCATATGTATTTATATTTATATAGATATTATATGATAGTATGTGATCATATTTAAATGAATATATATATATATTACATGTATATTATTATACATAAATGTATATGTACAGCATCAACACATATGTAGCTGCAAACGTTTGCAACGCACAGCTTTCTATATTTGCATACACTTGTAGAGGGATAGGCAATGCCTAGTGACGAAGCAACTTGATGGCAAGTGACAGCATCCCTGTTGGCTCATGCGTTTGGCCGAGACGAAGAAAACTCTCCTTGAACAGCAAGGCGGCACCGTATGGGATTCTGGGTGCATCTCAGGAGCATCGGAAAGTAAAATCTCTTTCAGCAATAGCAACAATACCATCCCAACCTCATCAATATCGTCATTGAGGCAATCCAGTTATGGAACCATTATCTATGGCTGTTAATGGCTCTCAACACTATGAGAAGCAACATCAACATCAGCGCAAAAGCCTCCATGAAGAAAGTCCCCATGCTCCGTCCACTTTTCGGTAGCAAAAAACAGCATGTCAACTGGTATTACGTGAGATGCCTACCCGACAATAGCCACGCACCCTGGTGGTGAGAGAAAACACCCCAGCCATTTATCGTAAATACAGTATTGATGGTCGTTCACATCGTCCTTACGGATATCTCATGACACCAGATCTCAATTTCAAGGATAGAAACTTTCATGCTTCCTCGATTGGATCCCAGGGAGTTCCTTGTGTTTGGGCAAGATCACATGGCACCCCCTAAATGGTTGACACCGTTGGGGTAGCCAGAGCACGAGTCTTAGGATCCCTGGGAGGCTTGAAAAACATTCAAACAGCCGGGTTCCAACGTAGTTTTTTTTTCATCAGCCAACCCAGTCATTGGAAGGGCCCAAGAGGTTTGGCGAAATTTGGGGTACCCCAAAGAACCACGGCAAAGGAAATGGGCATTTTGGAGGAAATCATCATGCACAGTTTTCCTGCAACATTTTCTCATAGATCCAATCTGCATAGCAGGAGGTCCAGCAGCCCCTTGCGACCACCGCCTGGGGCCAGGAGGGAAGACCACGGTCCACATTATCCTCCCACTCCTCTGAGACCAATGGAGAGGTCGCAGCCGTACCAAAACGGTCACGTGGCCATTGAGGTGTGCCTTAAGAGTCCATGGCTTCTCAACTGTTCAGATCATCAGAATTTTTGTGATCGCTTCTGCTCTGTGGAATCACTACTTTACTATACTTTACTTGGTTTAGGAGTAATGTTAGAATATTTGCCCAGGTTCAGTTTGCGCATGGGATCTTCACTCAGAATCAATACATGCGAGATCATGCGAGCGCATGCATGAGTATTGTTGCATGTGTAGACACGTGTATACTTACTTGGCGCATGAACGCATTACTATCTTCATGTCAAGATTTATTTGTACGAGCAGAAGTACTTGTAAAGCTGCATGTATTCTTGACCGTCTCTACCGTGAATGGCATGAACACATTGATTCATTCATACTTGTGTAGGTGTATGAGAATGCAAGTTTGAAAGTGCATCAAGCAAAGGTGAATATGATGTATATTTGTGTGCATCTAAGTAGATAGTTTGTATTTCGGAAAGCTTGAGTCTTCGCATCTGGATCCTTTCTGTAGAATTCCCGCGTGAGAAAGGAAGTCGCCCTGCAATATTCGAGCTATAAAGCGAATTTTCGGTGATGTAGCTGGACGCAGCGATTCCACAATGACGAGGGAACCGCCATGAACTCAACAGTATACCGAGATGGGATAGGGATGGGGTACACTGAGTTCACCCGCGGTTGCCTCTATTCTTTGGATGCATGGAATTGTTAAACCTCGGTTTCACCTCAGGCTATGACACTGGATTCCAAATAAAAAGTTCTGCATGTGGTTGTGCATCTCTGTAAATATAAATAAATAAATAAATAAATGAATAAATAAATGAATATATATTATATATACTATACACATTAAATATATCCATTATATATGTATACGTGTGTGTACATGAGGTCAGTTGTTCCTGAGTGCATTTCCATGACTTTCATTTGATCTTGGGCCATTAACCCCTTTTTGCCCCGTTGTTCCCTAAGGGTGTGGATGGGCCAGCAACAATCAGAAAAGTGTTCGATGATCATTGTTTGAAACACTCAGAATCGACCTCACGCATGCTGTGGCTGCCGGGTTTGACAAGGATCTGGAGGGTTTATCACGACACTATACCTTGGTTCAACCTCTTGGAAGATTCACAAAGCAACCAGCCAAGGCAACCAACCAAGCCAAGTTTTAGCTATCCCAAATAGCTGGTGGTTTGCCTTCAAACCCAGCTTCTCAGTATGGGGAGCCCTCAACTGGTTGCTTCGCTTCATGGCCCGATGTCCAACCAGTTGGGTGACCCTGGAAACCGCAGCAGGCTTGGCCGAGAAAAGTGGAAGAGCTTCAGACCCAAATCAGGCAGGGTCCGGTGAATGCCCGGATGGGTCGGTGCTTCCATTGATCTCAGTGATTTCGCTAATCTGAGTGGGCCTATACCAACACAAAAAATGAATATGCTGGCAACTCCTTGGATCTGAAGAAATCAGGACCCAGTTCCCTGGGAGGCCATGGTGAGGTTAACCTTGCAAGGTGGGTCAATTGACTCGGATGAAGGTAAGAGCAGTAGGGGTGCACATTCAAGCACTGGCAACTATAGCAATAACAAGGGTAAATCCAGCATCTCGTTTTCGATTATAACTTGGGGTACCTCATGCTGCCAGCAGAGAACCAGTATATGGAAGGGCTTTGAAATGTCGACTATGGCTTTGGGTCAATTTTAACCATCAGTTTCACGAGGGATACTAGCCAAAACCAATGATGGGAAAACTTGTTGGTTAATGATCATACGCGAAGGGTACAGCGTGAACCGACCCACAGCGATATTTGACAGGGTGTCGACGTTGTGACGCACTCCAAACCAAACGATCGCTCTGAAGTGTTCACCACCATGAAGTACCACAGGGCTGGGCCCGTTCAGTCCACATGATGCTGTTTCGCAGAGACACCTTGGTCCTGAGCCCAGGGACATGACGGAGAAGCATGGCTCCCTGCATGCGAAGACCCTGACCCTCATGAACGAGTTGGCATCGGTGGCTTGTCCTGCGACTTCGGGGAGCAAGTGACTTTGATGGTGAAGATCGAAGCCTCTGGTGGGTGAACCTGGTGCTGGAAAGTCACTGCTATGTAACTCATCTAGCGGGGTGCCCGGGAATTTTTCCAGCTATTGAAAATGCCAGAGTAGTGGCCAAAAAAGTGGTCATGGATTGTGACATTTTTAGAAGTTTGCGATGATAGGTCATTCACTTCCCTGGCAAACTTGGGAATATGATCCTCGAAGGAAACCAGGTGTTCAGCACATTTCCATAGGATTTCGCAATTGTGAGCGATTCAATCTTCAAGACATTTCAGGTTGAATCGGCAGATTCAATGGTCCTTCCGATATGTAACATTCCTGCATATTCTTGTCATCCACCAGGGGGGTGCCCAGGCCAGTGTTTTTCATGAATAAACAAGCGATCCTCCCGGTTGATAATGCCAGCTGTTACATGATCAGATTGATGGTGGACACACTCATGTGCACAGATGAAAGGCATGGATCGCAAATGAATTGGCGACGGTTGATTTCGAGTTGAGGCCGATCCTAGACTTTTCAGAGCTATGTTTGGCACCTCTGTGGCGAAATTGGGTAAGTGGAATTAGTTGGAATATGTCAGGTCCTGATTGTGTCCTCTAGGCTTCGCAAAACATGGAGGTGGTTGGATGCGCCCTCTATGTTCCTCAGCACGAGAATTTCACTGGTTGACTAGACCTATTCTCAATAGAGGCATTCATGGGTAACCCCTGCGTCTCGAGCGATCCACTGATGGATACCACCCCTTCACTCATGGTCGATATGCAGAAGTGCAGAAACCCAATTGCTTTGGAGAGCCCATCATGTTGCTAAGCTTGTAAGGAAGAACTCATCCCTATCTGCTTGGTGGTTTTAAGATGTTTTGATCATTTCTGCTTTTCCATGCTTGGTTAATTGACTGATATTTTGGGCATGGCTTAAGGAACCACCAACCAGGTCTAACCATGGCTTCCATGTCACCACCGAGGTCTATCGAGAAGTTTCCATGTCCAAGGAAGCGGTTGCGCTCTACCAGGAGGTGGGTTGGTCACCTGGGAGGGTGGGTACACACAGCTGCTTGAGGTCAGGAGCTCTGACATGCCAACCTACACTTGTACCACCAATGTATGGGAGATCCGTATTGATAAACCACCCCGAGTATTGGTTGGTGGATTGGTGGATTGGTTGGAGTATTCATAGACTACCCCGTGGTTAGTTAGATACTATTGTCTGTGAGTATTTGGTAACTTTTCCCGAGAAGGGGGTGATTTTATCGATATGGATCTGGTCCGACCCATGACCCGGTTGCCACGCACCAACGATGAGGTCAAGTAGCAATAAACACATTATACATATTTGCGGTCACTCAAAAGTCAGTTTGCATGTAATTACCTGTTTATGTACATCGGTAGGCATTGGAAGGTTATAGAACCATCCGCTACCAAGCAGTGTTTGCACCTAGCCATGATCAGCCATTGTAAACCATTAATTATTTGCCATTATGAGATTTACATCAGTAGGCATCGGTAGGCATACATAGACTTCTCAAAGTAGGGGTGTACCCAATTCATCTAATATTAGTAGTAGTAAACAGAACATTTTTTGGGTTCCCCATTTTGAGAAACACCGCCCACAATGGTTATAGTTATTACTAGTTATTACTTTCTATTATTATCCGTTTTGAATGATTATAAGCCAGTGTTCCTATCACCTGAAACCATCGCTGCACTGCGCATTTGCAGGTCTATGACGGATGCCAAAAGACCCTGGGCGAATCGCATCCGTACACGTGCCTCGGCGACGTTGTGGGGTCTCGTGGTGGGTCAGTTGGTGGATTGCAACGCTTGGTGGAAATCTCGCAGGTGATTTCTACAATGTCAGGGATATGTCTATAGGAATTTGTCATAGGTTTGGGTATGTAAAATGGTCGGAAAAATGAGTAGATGAAGTATGATGAAGTATGACGAAGTATCATGAAGTATGACTCGGAAAGATGTACTTAGATTTGGTTTGGTGGACTTACCAGCTGATGGCAGAGGGCCAGGCGTAAACTGTTGACAAGACTTGTGCTACCGCTGAACCAGAATTTTCACAATTTGCGTGCACATACCTACATAGCCCTATGTACCTACTGTGTATACCTACAGCTACGCCATTGCGAAAATATCTAGACATGTCATGGCAATGGGCAGCCATTTGGCAAGACATATATGTGATGCCGAACCAGGAATGCGCGCCGACCAACCACAAACGAACAAATCATCACACAGTTGTTGATCGCTGTCGGTGTTGGCATCCCTGCAGCTAAGATCAATAAACCAGATCGCATTTAGGAGGTGGGTTGGTTGGCAGGTTCCCACTGGTTCCCACCGTGTTTCCACCATGAATGGGCCACTTATGGGCAGGTTATGTTTTTATTTTTCACAATGCCAATGGCCCTCCGCCCAAGCGAATTTTCTTGGAGGCTTGGCAGGTCGGAAAGGATCACCGCTGCGACCATGACACGGCTCTACCGCTGGTCCCAGCGCCGCTGCCGCTGAAATGGTTTAATGGATGATGAAAGCGGTAGATAATCCGCTTCACAGAAATCGCAAACGGATGATAATGGACATGTCCATGATTTAATGGATGTCAAGAAGCAGCATTTCTGATGATCGCAAGTTTCTTGACATGTCAATGATTTCATGGATGATACTGCGATTCCAATTCTGGCGGCAGGATACATATGTCCCTGCGATTTCAAAAGCATTCTAGGAAGGTAGTGCTCCCCAGTTGTTAGTGGCTCAGCAGGCACTATAACCATATAGTTGCCATATCTATACCTAGATCTACACACACATATGTATATATATATATATATAAACTGTGGTGCAGAGATACATCAGGCAATCTGCTGGCAGTTTTCTCGCGTGTGCAATGGCTGAAGTGGGGTCTGCCAGCTACCACGGGGGTTCCTTGCACTGGGTGAACCCTGTGGGGAGGTCCTCCTTGCGTTCTCCGCTCAACAACAAGCCCTCAGCCTTGGGCAAAAGGTGACCTTTGCAGATCTCTGTAGGAGACCTGTGCGCCGGCGAGATATGCCCCTCCACCGAGCCGTGCTCGCAACGCCGATGAGTCGGCGGATCTGGAAACCGCGAGGCCAGCGGAGACGGGACACAGCTTGAAGCGATGCTTCCGGCCTTGGACCTCGAAACGAAACGAAGAAGACGCGAAAGGACCGAGTCACGAAGAGAAACGGCTGGTGGATGGGTTTGCTGCGCCTGGTGGAGAGGTGGGATCAGAGTGACATTCGAGACATCGGCACGATATTCGACCCAAGAACAGATGTTTGCCAACAATGAGCAACCATGGATTGTTCAAACAGGTTTAAAGTTGCAAGTTTAGACGTTTTTAATGATATGACTGGAGAGTACAGCTAGACAAACCAACCACAGGAAGCAGTGAACAGATGTTTTCACAGGACCACGCAGAAGATGCAGAGTAAAATGGCACAATTTTACAATGCCGATCCCAAAGAGAAGAACAAGATTGTCAACGAAGCCGACATCCAGTTGCAGGAGCTGCTCCAGATGCCAGATACTTGGATGCACCGGGGGTTCGTTTAGTGGGATAGAAACATGCCCAATAGCTGGTCAAAGTGGGTCAAGTCACCCCAAGACCATGAGTGGTTCATGTTGGTTCCTGATGGAAAACTTACACAACAGAACCCCTGCCACACTTGGATCATTTGACTGCTGGAAACTGGTTGGAAACCAGGGATTGGGAATCTGCAGAACCCCAAAAATGGATCGAAATGGATTGTTCATTACTAACAATGACTATAAGCTGGATGATTTAAGGGGTACCACCATTTTGAGAGGCCCGCCATTTCTAAGACTGTAGATATAGCCGCACTTCATTTCTATTAGATATGAAACGACCAGACTTCCGTGGCTTATAACTCAAGGAATCTAACGTTCGGGGGTGCCGCTGAGGGATGAGCGCCTGGCTGAAGCCTCCAGTGGCGCGGGAGCGCCGGAACCCCGGGACCCTGGTGACCGTGGCCTTGGTGCAGCATTGAGTTCTCGCGGGCGGCTGCAGTGGCAGATCAGGTGCTGGGATGCTGGGAGCTTGCTGGGAGCTTGCTGATTGGTCGACCGGGCAGTGAACCTTCCGAGCCATCTGTGGAGGCACACAGTGCCCAGCCTCAACAACGGAGACGCCCTGACGATGCTACCTATCAACCACGCGAGGAGGTGGCCGCTCTGACATGCGTATATCAAGATCGAGAAGTAGAGCTGCGGTGCGTCGTTTGTTCAGACACCATCACTAGCAATTGGCATTGGAAACACCCAAAGACTGGAGAATCGCATGTTATCGTGCCTTCGGTCGGACATTCGCAATGCTTCAAGAAGAGGCTGGGCTGTTGACAAAAGGTTTGCTTAATAAGCTTGATTGAGGTGGTAGCAGGCCAATCTACCAGCCAATATGTTACCACGTTAGTTGGACACCACGTTAGTATGCTAACATACTGTTAACTGTTAGGGTGGTAACAACATGTTGGTTGCCATGTTGAGATACAAATTTAACCCAGCATTGCAAGGAACCTTACCCATCAATTTTGGAAGACAGCCCCTGTCAGGAAAAGAGCGATTTGGCAGGCCCTTGATGGAAGCAAGACGAAACAGGACCAGATAGGATCTCATGGACGCCGTCAACGTAAGTGTGAGATCTGTCGTCGTCCAGAAAAGTCGAGAACCAAAAAGGAGTTCCCGCTGGGCAGCACCAAGGTCGGTTGTGAGGGCGCCGGTCTCAAGCCACAATTTTCTTCATTTTCAAAATTGAATTTCCAGCCCGTTGGAAGTGGATCTTATCCTCAACACATAATTCAATTCTATTTCCTCAATACAAGGTGCAAGTCATTTAGGAATACGTTTGAACATAACAAACTTATATCTAAGATAAAATATCTAAACCAATTGAACTTTTCATTTTTCAGTTGATTAGAGTTACATGGCCCTGCTGCAGTGTTTGGGATTTGTGAGCGCTGGAACTTTTAGTTTGGCTTCTTGTGGGCACCATGGGTAGCTACCGGCGAGCCATGGGAGTGCCACGAAACGATTGGCTGGGCAATTTCTGCAGATGAACCCATGTCCATGCTTAAGAGAAAACTTGCATGACAATGGTTAGTCCATGGTGGTTCACTGTGGTTGGCCAGTGAGTTTTGATGTCTCAGCGGTTATATTCCCATTGATTGGTTATATGCATCTTACATTCCAACTCTTTAGCAGGTTATATTCCCATTAATGGCCACAATGGGACCTGCCGAACCTGCCAAGTTGAGCATGGCCCACCGCTACCACGAGCCCACCGCGAATCGCCTCGTGGCGAGGCTGTCCAGTTTGTCCAACTTGGGCCCCTGCCTCTTCGAAAGCAACCGCCTGGACGAGGCGAGGCACAGCCACGGCCGGCGTCGCCACGCGGAGCCAGCCCCGTTTGGAGCGAAGCTCTGCGGATGGGGCCCCCAGGTGGTGGCCATGAGACGCCATGATGTGAGGCGGAAGCACCAGCCATCGTTAGGCAGCACGGCTTGCCATCAGTTTCTCATTGTTTAGCATGATTTTGGCATCAGTAGTCGTCTTTTTGTCATCAGTAGCCATCATGTTAGCAATCATTTGCCATCATGAAGCTGTCTTTGGGCATCATGTTGGCATCACTCTTGACCATCATGAACGAGTGCAACCTCCATTGATCACTACTTTTGGTCATTGTCATTGTTAGTGGGAAGCCAAGGACATTGAGGTTTGTAGTTTTGAGGCATGCGCAAGTGAGAGGTTTCAACTCTAAAACGAGCAGCACCAGAATGGGTTGACTGCCAACAGTGAAGCGTTAATGTAGAATAAGTAACGACTAGTTGACTTTGCCACAAACATTGCACAATGTGGCTTGTTTCCATTATTGGACGTATTCAACCTCTATTTGTTTGCTTTCTAAGCATCTATTCTTTTTGACTATATATGTTACATGTTCCAAATAATGCTGAAAGGCCACGGCGATTTTCCAACACCGAAGGCTACCCGCGTAGTTTGGCCATTCGTTCACAATGTTTGGGTCCCAGCATCCCCAAGTCATCGTCTCTCAGGAGTGGCACTTGGGATGGTGGGGCATGTAGCTTTGGACATAACCACCTCCTAGTTGATCATCAAGCTGCTGCCACTGATGGTGGATACAGTGGATACAGCCAGCTGTTAGCTGGGCTTGGCAATGTATGCTATGAAGTAGCCTGGATGACATCTGCTGCGTTCCAGGCGCGGCCTCTACTAGAAGAGACGCTGAGGAAGCAGTCCATGCTCCGAGGAGAGAAGCCCCTTGGAGTCGCATACCATCGGTGGCCCAACCCTTGTGGGGTGCATGGTGGAACTGGCTGGGAAACACTCGGTGCCATCTTGGAGGGGGATCCCTGGCACTGGTTGATCGTTAAGAACCAGAACTTGCATTAGTGGTTGATGGTCGTTGATTTTCATTGTGTTGATTGATGGTTTGGTATTGTCAGCCATACTAGTTGATGGTTCATGATGGTTGACAATATTTAACAACGCTCAAGAATAATGATTCATGGCTTTTGATGGTTCAAAGCTGACAACGCTCATTGACGCTTCATTATAGTGAATCAAATGCTTCTCAAGTAATGCTCAAACTCAAAGAATGGATAGTTATAAACTTCATGTAATAATGCTTCTCAAGCAATGCTCAAACTCAAAGATTCGATAGTTATAAGCTTCATGTAATAATGCTACTGAATTAATGCTCAAAGAATGTTGCCACAGGCGATTTGCCACAGGCGCTTTGGATGACCACATGTCAACCGAGCACCCTTGGATGGTCATGGCCGAGCCAACGAGGCACTTGGACACCCTCCAAACGGCGCACAACTTGGCCTTGCTGCTGGAAGAGCAGGGCCTGTTGGAACAGGCGGGAGCAGCAGGTCGCCATGAGGTCTGGAGAGGTTCCTGGTCACCTTTTGAACCATGCACCAATCATCAGTCAGCTATCACTTCACCATCAGCAACCATCACCTACCCTCAGTGTCCATCACTTAATCATCACACAAACATGACTTGACCATCACTTGACCATCATTCACCATAAGTTCGAAGACTGCTGACCATCTTGCTTGTGGGCGGGGGTCCGCTCTGTGTTTTCCAGCTGTGTTTGGTTTGAAGCTTGGCAGCTCCAAGAAAGCCATGAGCTACACAGAATAGTTGGTACACATGAATAGTAATGATGGCTGAAAATGGTTGATAGATGTTTGTAGTTTACAATGGTTTCAAACAGTGATCTAAAAATGGTTCATACTGGGCAATGCTGCTCAATGATGATTGATAGTGATTAATCATGGTTTATAACGCTTCATGTCGCAATGGGGATAGTGAACATCCCCAAGGGAGACTTGGAAGTGCCCAAATCATTCTAAATGCGCCTTAGAAATACTGTGCCTCAATGCGGGTCTTGCTGAGATCCATTCAGAAGGTGCAGACAGAAGATTGGTGTATGACCATAGCAGGCTTTTTCATCACTGATTCATCGCTATTGTTGGTGACCACTCAGTTGGATCCGTGAACTTTCTCGTTGCTGAACTACTTTTCTCAGTTTGATCACCAACTATTCTTGTTGTTGTGAACTCTCTAGCAACAGATATGGTCCATGCGTCAACCGTATCCACCAGTTCAGCAAGCAGCAACCATTGAGACTTGATACCTCGCCATATCACTCAGCCAGTTCACCCATCTTCAACCCCTCAACCCACGTTTTCACCACTTGACCACCCCAGGGACCACCCCAGGGACCACCCCAGGGCACCCCCCACGTGCCCCGGCCCTGGGCCCCATGCGGCCGCTTCCATCTGGCCTGGGCCCGTCGCCGGCGCTGGTCATGGCGCCCATGGTGAAGCAGAGCGACCGCGCCTTTCGGGCGCTGGTGCGGTGCCGTGGCAGTGACGCTTGGGGCGGGTGGTAGGGCTGGTGCAGGGGTCGTACAGGGGTGGATGAGTGGTGGCTAAGGGTGGTAGTGGTTGATAAGTGGTGGATGAGCGATGGTTGAGTGAAGATCTTGGTTGATGAATAATGATTGTTCATCAGCAGGGTGCCAGCGAGAACAACCAAGAGTAAGATACAACCAGCACCAGCCAACAAAATCGGGACACAGCAACCACAAGTGGTTCTTGGTTGGGAAGATGCTGAAGAAAAGTCAAACAACAAACCTGCTTCATCCTGGTTGCTGACAGTTGTCGTTCTTGGATAGTTGACAATGGTTCGTAAGTAGTGATAGGTTGGTTGGACACAACAGCAACAAGAATAGTTGGATATGACAAGTTTGATTGTTTGGTTGTTTGGTTCTGCTGGATGGGCAAATGATGCTGTGCAATTTATGAAAAGCTTGGGCGGTTTATTGATGAACAGACTGAAGGACTGGACTTCAACCAAGACCAGCAGTTGGTCGGTCAATGATGATGTGTAACGATGGTGAAGGATGACTAACAATGGTTCATGATCGGTACAACAAACAAAACAGGATGGATTATATAATGATGTAATTGGTTACAAGCTCCCTATTCAACTACCATTGTTGTATCCCTATTCACCATCATTGTTGTAATTGGTGTCGTTGTTGCTGGTACAGCAAAAAAACCGAATAGGAATACAAGCAACACTGACACCAGGACACAGCTCGTGGCATTTTGTCTCTCCTTGGGCCTTCATTTCGCCAATCGATTTGTTTTTTTTTCACCCCGATTGGGGTGCCCCCAAATCAGATGAAGTCCTCAGCAAGTGATACTTCTTTTTGGCGGGAGGATGGTTCGGATAATATAGCACTTAAAAGTCGTAATTTGAAGGGGTCGCCTGCAAAGTGGTGCCCCTGCAAGTTGGTTTGCCAGCCTCCTCACTGCAATCTTTACCTGTCATATGTGGCACTCGTATACCCTACTCAGAAAAGAATTGGGTTATCCAACCAAAAGGGGCACCACCTACCACAGAATCTAGTCTGCTAGTATTGCTGGCTACTATGGATCATACTCCCATTGACACTGTTTTTTCTTCGCTTTTCAGCAGTGATGACAAGCATTATTGGCCACCACCATGAGACAAGTTGAGACAAAACTTGGAATGGATTATAGTCAACGTTTGGTAGCAATGGCACAGCATTAGTCACCACCTGGTGACCTGTGGCACCTCTACTCCATCAAGGTCCTATGGTTGCACTCTTTGCTACACCGAGATGTGGATGGCCGAGGACCTCTACTGAGAACGTCCGGTGGTCTATCACCATGTACTGGGTTGAAACGTTGATGCTTAAGGAGGGTCGCTTAGTGGTTCGTAGTGGTTAAGGATGGGAAATGATGGTCAAAAATGGTAGATGCTGGTTCATGGCCATTATGTGGTTAACAAGGGTTGAATCTGGTCCGGGATGCTCCATGGTGCGCAGTGATGGTCAATGATGGTTGATGATGATTACTGGTGATATTCATAGTTGAATTCATATCTTTTTGGGATTGACCAGAAGGTTACCCTCAACCAACGGAAAGCCGCCATGTTTGGAGAAGATGCAACTTAGAGGGATGGTAGGGCTGCGACGACAGAAAATCTATTCCAAGCAACCAAGGAACTGGTGACATGAAGCCATGTTGAATGCCATTCGGGGCTGGTTCACCCACCTTACAAACTTATTTGCCGTGATTTACCATGGTTGTATTCCAGTTGGAACCATGATCAACCATTTTGTTACTAGTGGTTAGTAGTGGCTAATAAGAATGATTAAGAACAATTATCAACCATATATCAACCAAATATCAACCACTAGTTTAGGTTAGTAATGGGAAGTAATGCTTGTCAGTGGCTAATCTTAGTTGATATACAATAATTATTACCTCTTATTACCCCTTATTATCCCTTATTATCCACGATTATCCATTAGTGACCATTGGTATTGTAACATGAAGTAAGGCAACTCTGCCAGGGAACTCACCCAGGGCGCTGCTGCTTTCAACGTCAACGAGACATGAGGACTTTGCCACGTCACCTGAGTATCGTCGGAAGGCCCTGGGAGATTCTCGGCGAACGCGGCACCCAGAAATGGAGGGTTTCCTAAGCTCGAACACGACCTGCCGAGTACGTTGTTTAGTCACAAAATGGGTCTCAAAATAGGGAGCCCGCACGAATGGTTGGTTTCTTGCTGATTATAAAAAAAGATGACTTGGGGGGTTCCTAATTTTAAAAAACATCCAAATGTGCCGGGGCTGAATTGAACGTCGAAAGCCTTCAAGTTCTATATTTTTTCTTCCCAATTGAGCTAGAAAGATCTTTGATAGGTTGTAGAAGTTTGGGCGGGGCGCTTTTGAGCAACGACATCGCTTTGAACATTGTAACCATGCCTTTGCTGCAATTTTCCAGCCAGGGCGATACAAGAGGGGTTATGATTTACCATCAAATCACTATCATTACTGGTGCATCCAATGATGACAAGAGCCAACAGTGGTTGGTCACTGATAAGGTCACAGGGATCATAGAAATGAAAGTCTTTACATTTGAAATAATAGATCGTGGCTCGCAAATATTTGCAACTTACAATTGCACACGAGTTATGATTATTAACCACAATCAACAATTTTTGACCCTTCTCTGTCACTGTTAACCCGCCTGGTGGTCATGATGCATTTCAAGGTATTGTGGTCGCTGTTCTCACTTTGCAAAGGCCCCGAAAAGCGTGTGCAGTGTACGGTTCCATTGCCCAAGGATTCATCAGCCGGTTGGTAGCTAGCTGGTAAATCCGACTTCTAATGAGCAAGTAGATGATGCTTCTTGGTGGTCCTGGGTTCTTATCCCCTAGTTTTTGGCCCCAGTTATGAACCATTTTCAACCATTGCCGTTCTTCACAACTCCAAGTCGCACGTGGCTGTTCTGTGAAGTGTTGAGACGCCAAGGATGGGGTGGATCAAGATGACCACCCCCTGGTGGTGCAGTTTGCGGCCAATGATGCCAAAAGCATCTGGGCGCAGACCAGTTGAGTAACAGGAATCGAACATAGCTGGATTCTATAAGCCATTTCTGCAGCTGGTTGAGTTTTTTTTTCAATCAGTCAGCTATATTTGACTACCAATGGGTAACAGATTAGCTTTGAGGGCTGAAGTAAGCTATGACCTTTGGTGCCCCCCAAGCTTTGAGCAGCAAAACCAAGCCATGTCGATCAGCTGCGGTTCTGTGTTCGCCAGACTGATCCATTAGCATCCCCCAGTATGGCGGTTTAGCCATGGCAAATCATGATGAACCATTGTGAACCACTATTTGCCTTGATTCATCGTTGTTCAACAACTAATTTATCCAAGATCCGCTACTCACCCTGAATGAAGCGTGAATTGACCATGGATTAACCATGGATCCTATGCCCCACCATGATAGGCATGGCATGTCCCCAGCGAACGAAAACCGCCTCAGGTTTGCTTCCTGCAGCGCTGCGGGCGCAAGAGATGGGAGTCCTGGTTGCAATATGCAAGAACAGCAGGGGAAGATACCAACAACCAACGAGCAGCAACATGCAGCAACCACCAACCGTACCCAGCAACCACCAACAACCAACCACCAACAACCACCACTAACCAACCACCAACAACCACCAACAACCAACAACCACCACTAACCAACAAGCAACCAACCACCAACAACCACCACTAACCAACCACCACCACTAACCAACAAGCAACCACCAACAAGCAACCACCAACGACAAGCACCAACAATAGCCAGCAACAACCAACAAGAAGCAATAAACACCACCAACTATAACCACCAATGACCAATAAAAACCAACAAGCAACCACCAGCAACTATTGGTCATTCAGAAGGCAGATGCCAACAATAAGCAACAAGAAGCGTTTGGTTCATCAATGTTAAGAATGGTGGGTTGAATTGGATTCATGTATCATTATTCGTTAATGGCAGGGGCTAATAATAGCCAAAAACAACCAAGAACAACTTGGGAGATAAAAGGGCTAGTAACCCTTGAACATTTGACGGTAGATCTCTAGCACGGAATAGGCAACTGAGAAGCACCAATCATCAAGCAGCCCAGCGAAGAAATGGGCTCATGGTATAGCGAGCAAGAAAGAGAGCAACTGGATGGTGAGGTGGGATGGCTAGTTCCAATGAGCAAACCAGAGGGTCAATGATTAACCAACCAATGGTTAATAGCTCATCATAGTGGTTGACAATGATGACTAAGAGTTAAGAGGTTAGAATCATGGTTTGACCACACACACATTTCCTGTAGCTCATGTTCTTGGGTGCCACGTCAAACCAGGCTACCATCCATCAGAACCAGGCCTTGTGTTGGGCATTGTAGGCCAGGAAGGCAAGGTCGAATGCGGTAAACATCAGGGGGAAGAGACAGTTCCCTGCATCATCTAGACCTGAAATACTACCAAACCACCCACCCAACCATCAGACACCAACTACAATGTTGTCATATCAAATACTTGTCACTCAACTTTTGATCTTATTATTTATCAATAATATATCTCTAAGTTACATCATAAGAGATATATCTCCTACTAGTCATGATCAGTCGTGGCAGTTGATCTCTATTTTTGTTCGATTTCGCCATGATCGTTGCTTGCCAGTTCTTGACCATGACTATTAAGCACGGCTCTGGACCATGACTATAAACTAACCAGTTGCAGTTGATCCGTTTTTGTTGGTGATATATTCCACCACTGTTGTTCGTTACCAACCAACAGAACCTTGTGAACACAGCCACCAACCAACAGAACCTTGTGAACACAGCCACCAACCATGGCTA
Source organism: Symbiodinium kawagutii (assembly GCA_009767595.1). NCBI lineage: Eukaryota > Dinophyceae > Suessiales > Symbiodiniaceae > Symbiodinium > Symbiodinium kawagutii. The sequence continues at coordinate 16,314 of VSDK01014555.1, read as the reverse complement.
GTCACCATGGCAAATTGAACTTGTTGCTTGCAAAACAGTTGCTATCAACATTGTTGCTCTACTAATCATAAGAATTAACCGTTGTTGCTATGAACTGTAACTATTAGCTATTAATGTTGCTTTTAACCATTTGGGATGGCCATATTAATAGCTACTAACATCGTAATAGAGCCACTAGCTACTAATAGCTATCCCTAGTACCCAACGACTATGGCTTGTGAACGGGGCCCACCTTGTAGCTATTAATGTTGCTATTAACCTGGGATGGCCCTATTAATAGCTACTAGCATCTCACTAGAGCCACTAGTTGTTAAGCCATGAGTTGCTATGAACTACAACACTAGCTACTAATAGCATCTAATATCGGGTCACTAGCTAGTAAGGATAGCTACTAATAGCTACTGCTACTAATGTTGCTATAGGCTACTAATGGCTATTAAGCGTTGTTGGGCCACCATTGTTGGTGGCCTCACCATGGCCAGCAACAACTGATGGCTTCCCAGCCACGAACCCCTCAGGTGCCGATGCGGTCGACTTGAACTTGGGCTGCCCTCAACGGCGCGCGCGCGAGGGACGTGCCGTGGCCGAGGCGTTGCGGTGGGCGATGAGCTGCTGATGGGTGGTATGTGTATGGTGAAGTGAGGGTTAGTGAGTGGTTAATGACTTGGCCAATTGCGAGCTAATTATGGGTGGTATTTTTCGGCTGGTGAGTTTTGGCGAAGGATGGTCTGTGAGATTTTGGTGCGCATTGCTGAAGGATTTGGCGATTCATTTGGACTGCCATGGGGTTGGGGGCATTCTTGGGGCCCAGAATCGGTTGAATGGGAAGCTAAGCATTTGCCAACGAATAAAATGATGTTGGATCGCGGATACGGTTTTCCAATATTTTCCAGCTAACAGGATGCTCAACAAGCAAACGATATCCAGCATTTGCCAACTCTTTGCCAACCAGGAAGGTATCCAAGGATGCTCATGGTGTGTTTCTTCAAGCTGGCAACCTTAACCTTCAAGCTCACTTGTCGGGGGTGGGTGAACGACTAACATCCGTTGCTGCTCATTAGTAGTTGCTCTGCTGGTTGTAGTTGCTAGCAGTTGACAGGTTGTTAGCTGCTACCTTTTGTAGCTGCTCATTTGTTGGCTCCTCTGGTGGTTGGTTCTTCATGCTTATTGGTTGTAAGTGTACCTAGCAGCTGTGGCTGCTGCCTGCTTGAGTTGCCACCCCTGAGTTCCCAAGGATATGGTGCTTGGCTGGCGAATGATGAGACGGAGTGGCCCGGCATTGCCAAGATGTTGAAGGTCTCTTGGCAGCTTTGGTGAACGGTGCAGAGCCATGGTGGCCGACACCTTATCACCAGCATATGATTGGGATCCCACTACCACCATGTTTTGTGGAGGATACCAAACACCTTTCTGGGAAACGTGATGGTTCTCGTACGACCAGACGTTTGGGTTGATGATCTTCAAACCTCCCAAATGGGCGCCATTTATTTTGGGTTTTCAAGCTAGCACTTGTTGTAGGTTCCTATGCCTACACCTACACCTGTTTGACTCGGCATTTGACTTGGCATTTGCTGCAAGTTTGTACTTTGTCATGATCACTTTTTGACTATAGTCATGGTAGATCAGTGACAAGTGATGGTGAATAATAGAGTCTAGAGAATCATGGCTACTAGTCTAGTTGATAATCAGCTGACCAGTGATTATCCTGGTTATTCAAAGTCAACAGTCTCATATACTTTGATTTTCAGTGGTCATGAATTTTAATGGTAGATCAATGATGGTGTATTGATATCAGCAAATCACACAGACGCAGCCCTGCGGCCTGTCATAAGTTAGCAATTAGCGCGTGTACTACAAAGACTCTCTGCATAGAAACTGCTGTTACGAGGGTAAACAAACAGGCTGGGCAGTTGTAGCTGGGCTACCAAGGGGTACCAAGTACAAGGTGAGTTGATGAGGCTAGACTGCCAACTGGTCGTCGTGTGTACCTGGTGTTGGTTGGTTGAAGGGTCACATGTGTAGCTGGTGGTGGATGGATGGCAAGAAAGAGATCCATAGAAAAAGGAAATCAACAATTACAGGGAGTGAGCGAGAGCTGTGTATAGATAAAACGTATGGATAGAGAGAGAGAGAGAGAGAGACACGCAGGCAGAGAGGGAGGGAGTCAGGGCAACACTGGGCTTCTTTGGTCTCCAGGCACCACAGTTTGTTGCATCCGGAGCTGACCCCAGGGTTACAACCGGCCCAGGAGTGCACGGAATGCCCCGAGCTGCGCATTCCATTGACGTGCAAGATTCGCTTGCAGCACCTCGTTAGCTGACGGACGTGAGGTGGTTGGATCGATGTTGGAATCTCCAAGGATACGAGAATCAGGAGTTGAACCAACCGACCATTAGTGGTTATATTGATGTATCAACCATGGCTTACAATCAAGTATCAATCAAGCATGAATCAACGAAATGAGTTGTTATTTTAGCCACTAATGATCATGAATCAACCACTGGCTTTGACTCGGGACGCCGTTGCGCAAGGCACACCTTGACGGGGACCATCAAATTCGCCAAGCTTCTGGAAGACGCGGGCTGCGCATTGTTAACGATCCATGGGAGGACCAGGGACCTGGGACCGGGTCTCGTCAGTGGGGGAGCTCCCGAGAACCACGTGGGTGTCTAGTGGTGCCTGCGATGTTTCTGCAACGAACTCCGTGGTATCGGGTTGCAGGTCTTTTATTGTGGTGTAACCTGTGCTTCTGTGATTTTTTGAAGATTGGATCGATGAGGATGAAACGTGCTCAACGCCAGAATCCTTCCAGGCATTCATGAGAGGGGCCCCAGCCATCGCCCTTACAGGGCTTGATCTGCGTTAATGACCAGGACATCTCTCAAGCAACGCTACCAAGCTTGGTGGCTGAGTTCGTAGGGCCTCAGCTGACCTATTCCGGTTGTGTACCGCACAACAGGATTTGTGCCCGTTGGTTGGTTTCCGTTTGTTAGATCCAAGTAATATGCCCAGTACAACCAACACATTTACATATGTGTAAGTACATGGACACAGTCATGAACACCAACACAATGATACGCATTGAAACTTTGTTTGCACATGGGACATGTATATATATATATATATGTATATATATATATGTATATATATATATACAGCTTGAACGTTCCTTTGCAGATAGGAACTGAGATATCATCATGGCAAATAGCCATACAAGGTAGATCACAACTTATAACCTCTGTAACCTCACTTAGTAACCGCTTATGAAAGGGGGTGCTCACCTCCAGCTGGTATGGCTGGTTGGTCAGACGTTGTCGCCCGGCAGCGCTCCGCAGGAAGCTCCTCTGTAGCAAGAGCAAACACCGCGAGGGCCCTGCTGATCTGGGCGCCATCGCTGCTCGGCGGCACATGGATCACCTCCGCGCATCAACCGGTGCATCACTTGGTTCATGAGCATCAACCAGCACCAGTTGCTGATGAGGTAACACGTTCATGAATAAATAGACACATCACTCACATGGTGGTTTCTCAAAATAGGGGTACCCCCAAATCATCCAATAGTAATCATTTAGTAGTAATAAACCAACCATTTTTGGGGCTCCCTATTTTGAGAAACCACCACACTGAGATGCATAACAAACGATGATTCGTGCCTGTGATTAGCACTGCTTGTTTCTGGTTGCCGTCGAGACTCTACAGGCTTTGATCCAGATGGGTTAATCCTGAATGCAGCGGTGCTTCGAACCAATCTTGTAAGATCCAGCTGTTAGTAGGTGAATGAAAATAGTTAGATCACGGGATGATAACGGTTATTGATACTAGCTAATCATAGCTCAACAACTATGATAGCTAATCGTAGCTCAACAACTATGATAGCTAATCGTAGCTCAACAACTGTGATAGCTAATGAGTGATTAATGATGGTTGTTTCGTGATTTAAATGTGGGGTTGATACCCAGCTCTTGGATGCTAAATCCCCGCCAAGTTCGGGCTGATTGATTCACGTGGATCATCAGTCCAGAAGCATGGAGGATATGGAGCTGGCTTCATAGCTTTTAAGGATGGTGGGCTGATTACCTGTCACTACCTCGACACATAGCTGGGAAGATGGAGTCCCGTTCCCTTGCTAAAGCAACTGCAGAAATTGCTGTGAAGGATTACTGCAGAGTAGCTACTGATGGTTCTGGAACCATCACAGCCTTTATTTGCTTATCATTGGTCATTATCAATGTTATACGCAGCAATCATCAACCATCAATCAATCCTTGTTGAACCATTATTCATTGTCCAGTGCCATCAATCGAATTTCATAATCAAAAGCCACATCAAAACTCCAGGCCGCAGTGCGCGATGCCTTGCGCATCCCAGTGCTGAGCAATGGCAACGTGCGATGTCCCGAAGATGTGACGAAGAATCTGAAGGTCACAGGCTGCGAGGTGAGGACCCGTGGAGCTCGTTGGGGTGTGATCTGCTGCAATGAACGATAGTTGAAACCATAGGGACCACTCGGTCAGTTCTGAATGGATCGCCGTCACTCAATGTGAATCGTCGCCATGAACCATCAACATGAAGCATCAGTGCAAGTCTCTTCAGCTTCTCAGTTCACAACTAAACCAACCGGTGCAGTGGTGACCTGTTGCTCACAGCCGCTCACTTGGATGCTTCCTCTGGGGCGAAGGTAAGTGGTGACATGAAGCCATGGTTACTTCGGGGTTTGTTCAGCTCGAAGCTGATGAATCCAGTGATGAATCCCATGGCATCCCAGTGAACTAAGCCCAGGGTGGTACCCTTTGGCAAACTAACCTGGAAGCTGAAAATCACTCCATTTTTATTGGTAAAGCCATTAGTAACCTGGAAATCACTTCCATTATGAGAAAAATCACCATGTTTATTGGTAATGATGTAGATTTTTGACTTGCAGGTTAGGGACAGCCTGAGTGTAACATGACCTTCACCGAAGAGGTGATGGTTCATCCCATGGTGATCCCCAGCAGCTCAGGGCGTCATGGTGGCGGAGCAGCTGCTGAATGACCCCGCGCTCTTCCACCGCAACGGCGGAGCTCCCGGGGCCGAGGAGCTGGTGGACGAGTACCTGGAGCAGTGTACCTGGCCCGGTGAAAGGTGGAGCACTGCTGGGGAACCTGTGGGGAACCCGTGGGGAACCCGTGTTTCAACGTGGAAACCATTGAGAAAATTGAAGGGGAGAAACTGATGGTTTTGATAGTTGAGTGGTAGGGAATGATGGTTGATAAGGGGTGAGAATGTGGTTGAACATGTGGTTCAACATGTGGTTGGTAGTGGTGAAATGTGATTGACAGCCGTTGACTTTTTCGTTGTCAACCTGACCAGAAATGGGCGCAATGACCTTGTATCGACGTCTAGTGACAAGTAGCTAGTTTTCTGTGCTTGGAGTTCCTTGGCTAGAAATCGTTGATGGGAAAATCTCCAGGAACAGCCTATATTTGGTGGTCAAACAAGGGTTCCTATAGATTTTCCCACCAACCAACCGAGTTGCGAATTAAGGATCCTCAACAAAAGTACGAGCTCCATGCTTGATTTTCCAACTAGTTGCACATTTCCAAATCCTCGAGGTTCTGGATACACAAACATAACATTCGCCTGGGGTGCCCTCTGGTCACCAAAAGACCATGGACATACCTCAACCCCTGATCTTTAGAGCTGAGGTTCCATCTATGGCGCCGAGGATGAGAGCGTTTGTTTCTCCCTTTGGGGTGCGACCAATGGCCACGTCATCCGTGAACATGTGCACAGGAGACGCGGAATATCGCTGCGGGTCAAGGGCATTTTTTGCTGGATGCACATCAACACCAAATATGCCAACCTTTCGGGTAGCTGAGCATCCAAAGGCTTAGCCCATGATGTTCACTGCATTGCCATGGAAGCACCCGGCAGGATCCGATCAGAGAAGGGGCCCAGCTCCTATGATCGCAGAGAGAAGATACTTGGAGAAAGTGGCGTCGTTGTTGTGACTGTGTTGTCATCGTCCGCGAGGTTGCTGTTGTCATCGCTGCTAGTCTTTTCATGTTGCTGTTGCTACTACTGTTGCTGTTGTGGTTGTTGGTTGTTGGTTGTTGGTTGTTGGTTGTTGGTTGTTGGTTGTTGGTTGTTGGTTGTGGTTGTTGTTGGTTGTTGTTGGTTGTTGGTTGTGGTTGTTGTTGGTTGTTGTTGTTGGTTGTTGGTTGTTGTTGGTTGTTGTTGGTTGATGTTGGTTGTTGTTGGTTGTTGTTGGTTGTTGTTGGTTGTTGTTGGTTGTTGGTTGTTGTTGGTTGTTGTTTGTTGGTTGTTGTTGTTGTTGTTCTTGTTGGTTGTTGTTGTTGTTGTTGTGGTTGGTTGGTTGGTTGGTTGGTTGTTGTTGTTGTTGGTTGTTGTTGGTTGTTGGTTGTTGGTTGTTGGTTGTTGGTTGTTGGTTGTTGGTTGTTGGTTGTTGGTTGTTGGTTGTTGGTTGTTGGTTGTTGGTTGTTGGTTGTTGGTTGTTGGTTGTTGGTTGTTGGTTGTTGGTTGTTGGTTGTTGGTTGTTGGTTGTTGGTTGTTGGTTGTTGGTTGTTGGTTGTTGGTTGTTGGTTGTTGGTTGTGGTTGTTGTTGTTGTTGGTGTTTTGGTTGTTGGTGGTTGTTGTTGTTGTTGTTGTTGCTGCTGCTGCTGTTGTTGTTGCTGCTGTTGTTGTTGGTTGCTGCTTCTGGTAGAACTCTACCAGGAAGCCATCGCTAGCATCACCACCAAGCACCTTGAAGTGTTTCTTGGGTCAGATCCATAGCAACCACCTGGATATGGCCAGAGGCGGTTCATTGAACGTCCGCTTTCTATCGATGGTGGACACCGTCTGCATACAGATCCACAAGTTGAATCAGATGCGATGAAGTCACCGGTATTCGCAGCATTCCATGGTACTCGTTGCTTGTAAAGACTTAGAGCAACGCATAGCAACGCCAAGGCCGTCGCTGATTTCACCCCCTGTGATTTGTGTTTTAATGACCGTGTGGGGCCCCATGAGTTGAGGCTTGTAAACAGGGCACCTTGTGGTGCATCTAACACACTAAATGTCGCATGAACCAAGGAATCTACCTGGGGGAAGCCTTCCTCCACGTAGCTTATCATCCCGAGTGTTTGCTCCAGGATGGGGACGAAGAGAACTGCTGAAACTGCCTTCGGTTGACGCAAAAAACGGGGCTTGCGGCAACGTGGTGGGACGGGGTTCGGTCTTGCTCAGACTCAGGCTGTTCCATCCAATACGTGTGGTCGCTAATCCGTGATTTATGAACCACAGTAGATAGATCATATGACGTACAAATTTACCCCATTATAATGCTGCTTCTTATTCTCTACTAATGGGAGATCCATATCAATAACCCCTATGATGGTCAACCACTGGCTATTTATTGCTACACCGATGCTGCTCTATGAATATGGATCTCCCATTATTGACCATCAATGAAAAGCCTCAATTACTTTACTTCGAGTGATCCCCACCATGACATTTCAAATCAGCCTGTTGATCTGCAACACTTTTGTCTGCAGCTTTTGTCACGCGACTTTTGCGCAATTAGCTGCGCCGATCATTTGTTTCACCTGGCAGGTCACTGTGCATGTCAGTCTGTCAAACAGCATATCAACATGTCAGTCGGCAATGTGAAGTACGCTCCAGAGCTCTCAGCACGTTTGCTTAAACATGCCCAAACATGGCAGTGAACTTCCTGAGCCAAAGCATTAAGTTTCCGTAAACATGCCCAAACATGGCAGTGAACCACCTGAGTCAAACAATTTGCTTCACCTGGCAGGTCATTGTCAAGTCAGTCTGTCAAACAGCATATCAACATGTCAATCGGCAATGTGACGTACACTCAAGAACTCTGAACAGGTTTGCCTAAACATGCCCAAACATGGCAGTGAACCACCTGAGCCAAAGCATTGGCTTCGCCTGGCAATTCATTGCGCATGACCATTTTTCAATCAAGTTATAAACATGTCAGTGGGCCATGCAAAATAAGCTCTAGAGCTCTCAACAGGTTTGCTTAAACATGCCTAAACATGTCAGGACACCGCCTGTCAAACATGTTTGCGCAACCATGCCAGTTTTACTTCACGAGACTTGTGGCAGAGCACCGTGTCAGGATGTTTGCAATCCATCATACCTCCACCAGACCTCTTCAGTCAAAACCAATTAGGTCCCACTGGCAGAGCACTGTGTCACGACGTATGCAATGCATCATAGACAGGCCACGACTGCAGCCGCTGAAGCGTCGAAGCAGCTTTGGCTTCCAACTTGTCCGTCAGTTCCCGCAAGTAGGCAGGAGGGCCTCTGCGTAAAAGATCTTCTACTTGCTCCGTGAACCCCAACAAGATGAGGTTTTGCAGTTTACGGGCACGTGTCAGCATGACATAGATGGCCAGCCACCAGTCAGCATCCTCTAGCCCACCAGCACGCCGCTTCCAGCTGTGGCACAATCAAATTTCCGATCTCAGAAAAAGGCTTTCCCTCAGCACAAGCACCTCTGGCAAATAACAAAAAGGATTTCTCCGATGCATGCGGCAGTCTGTTTGAATAGTTTTCCACCAGCACATCAGTGCCAAACAAAAGGTGCGCAAATTTCACAGTGTCTTCCCAACATGTGGCACCAAATGGCCAGGATCTCTTTTCCATGGCTCTGCAAACACCAGACCTCACCAGTCAAAACCAGTTCAGTCCCAAGGTGCTGGTGGTTTGTAAGTGCACACTACCTGAACTACGTATATTGTGACCCAGCTTAACCATTTTTGGCAACGCATCATTTTCACAATGATGCGCATATAATATATATATATATATTTATTTGAAAAAAATATATATCATGATGCCTTTCCTGTCCTTATCCTGTGAACACATTTCTACCATGCACACTTCTGCTTGTGCTTGAGCCCGCATTTGCCAGTGTGCAAGTAATCACAACATTAGCTGCTTACCCAATCACTGTTGCAACACTGTTGCAAGCAGACCCTGACCACATGCCCTGACTTCCCTTCAACAACCACGCCTGCTCACCACACGCAGACAAAGCACCCTCTGCCATGACCTGCAAGCAAGCCACAACCGTTTTCCATTACAGACATTTTCATCACAAGCTCATATCACCACGGTGATGCAATGTATGTTAATAGTTGTTGGTCATGATCTATTCACCTATCCCACGGTATAAGACAACAAAATTTGAAAGGCAACAACATAATCTGCTATGATGATGCTACTTGTTAGCCGTGATCTACCTGCCATTGCTTTACTGTGTTCCCTAGCTTTGCCCGAGTGCCAGTGCACAAACCCAGCTTCCCTCTTGAAGTCTCCAACCCGCTGCCAGCCTGCCTCTGGCCCGCACTTGAAATCAAAGGCTCAAATGATAGACCAACTGTTGCAATGTCACATGCATAGGGCTGTTGCGTTTGTCACTTTCATCCCGACATGCTGCCAGACAATGTCAAATGTACACCTACACATGTTTGTTGTGATCCAAAGCTGCAAGCCAAACACCATGCTTGATATCACCTTGCTGCATCCACATGAACTCCGACTGTGCTACTGGCAAACGATTCCAGTATATGACATCTTCTATCTAGCACACCTTCTGACATTGCAACAGGCATCGCTTTTGCCACTATATCTGACATCGCTTTTGACACTTTTTGACCAAACTCATGTGTTTGAAACCCTGAAGCCCTGACATATCGTCTGACATTCTATCCTGACATCTCTTGTGACATTCTCTCTGGCTCAGTTTTTGACATTCTTTCTGACATGTCATCTGACATTCTTTCTGACATATCTTTTGACAATATTTCTGTCATCTTTTCTCACATCTTTGAGGTCCGGCAGCGACCACTGGCCGCGGATGGTCGTGGTTGAGGTCCGGCAGTGACCACTAGTCGCACTTGGTCGCGGTTGGGGTCCGGCAGCGACCACTGGTCGTGCATGGTCGTGGTTGAGGTCCGGCAGCGACCACTAGGCATAGATGATCGTGGTTGAGGTCCGGCAGCGACCACTAGTCGTGCATGGTCGCGGTTGAGGAGGCGGAGGAGGCGGAGGGAGGACGAGGAGAAGGAGGAGGAGGAGAAGTCAGCTCTGATAAAATCTAACAACCCTCACCTGACAGGTGGGGAATGAAAGGCACCAAAAAAAACTATCTTCTTCACCACTGTTGGTTCTTATCCCCTGCTAACCATCGATGATTCCACGAATTTCACCATGGTCAAAACATTGACGAGTTACGCTGCGAAGTCGGGTCTTCTCGTGGCAACGAATGCCGGAGTGATGATGTTTCAACAGTGCCGGTGAATGGTTGATGGTTGGTTAATGATGGTTGGTTAACGATGGTTGGTTAATGATGGTTGGTTAATGATGGTTGGTGATTGGTTGATTGATGGTTAATGTTGGTGCTGATGATGGTTAATGATGGTTAATAGTTGGTAGTAGTGGTGGTTAACCACTATCAGTGCTGGTAAATGGGGAATGATGGTGGTAATCATCAACAACTAACTATATTTCAGCATTGGTGTTAAGCCTGTGGTTGATAAGGCATGATTTGCTTGGATCATGCCCAGTAAGTGATGGGGCGAAGTTCAGCCGCCTCATAGGGGTTAACATATTTGATCCTACAAAGCGGGGCCCTCTACTTAGCTAAATTGGTTTATAACTCGGATGACTTCTACTTGTGGTAGATACAACTATAGTTGAATGGCTTATTAAGAAACTTATCACCAGAATGCACACACACACACACACATTGTAGTTATAACACTGGTATCGTTGGTCGCAAATATCAGCATGGGGGTTTCTCAAGCCGTAGTGGAACACCAAAACTATGGTTGGTTCATTGCATTACTATAAATGGTTCATAAAGTGGATGATTGCGGGGGGGGGTCCCGTATTTTGAAAAACGGCCATATCCAGCCGTTATCTTCCAACTTGGCTAGAACTATACATTCTGGTCGGTGGCTTCAAACATTGGTTCATTGACTGATGTTTTTCATAGGGTGGTTCAACCACCAACCAGCATTGTTGGGAACACATGTAAACCATGACCAGGTGATATTGACCATTATCTAACCACCATTAACCACCCATTACCCACTACTAGCTACCAATGAACCACCCTTTCCCACAAATTTACTTAACTGACCTTTCTCAGACATCAACTAACCATCACAAATCATCATGAACCATCATTAGCCATCAATTATGTAGTCATTGCAATCAGTATCACTGTGACCCATCATAAGCAATTAAGCATAGTGAAACAATGTTAAATATCAACTAATCCTCAACGAACCACCAGAATCCACTGTTAAGCAACCATATAAAGCAATTCATGAGTGACTAACCACTCTTATGAATCACCACTGAACCATCAGCGACCACCATTAGCCAACCAGATTTGATAACCATCAATTCACGACTACTTAACCACCTGTATCTACCATCAATCGTCAATGATTTGTCACTTTCAGCCGCACTCCACTAGTTGCCCCAGCAGTCTGTGGCGGTGGTGAGTCATGCCTGATGGGCCAGTCATAGCTACGACAAATGATGGGTGATATGATGGTTATTTGATGGTCAATCACTGGTTGATTGATGCTTGATTAACGCTTAATGATGGTCAACGATGATTCATGATGCTTGGTACTGATTGATAATCACTGGTCATGGTGGTTCATGATGACTGGTTAACAATGGTATGATTACTGGATCTTTGAAATTACTAATAGTTACATTAACAGTAGTCATGCTCGATGGTCACAAGGACGGCTGACAATGATTGTCCTGAATGGTAAAGTATGATTGATAACAGGCAAATCATAGCTATCTCTATATATATATATATATATACTGTTGGTCAATGATTGGTTGATCATGCCTGATGATTCTTGATGACCTGCTTGAAACTTATATAAACCAACAGCCATTCTCAACCATCCCAAATGATGTTCTTGATAGATGGTTTCATCATGATGCCATGGGTAAATTATCCCAAAATATGTCAGTAACTCAACCATTGCTGCGACTTGGCCCAAGTTCAGCGCTGTTGGCCATGGCGCTGTGGTGCGACAACAGCACTGCCACGGGACATCGCCAAAGGTGATGTCCCCGGACCTTGCCACATATGTCACGGTGCTGCTGATTCTCTTGGCTGCAGTGGTGGTGAGTGTCTTGGCGCTGAATCTGTTTCTTCAGGGAGTTTTGTCATGGCTTTGGCGAAGTGATTTGCTATCAATGACCAAGGGAAAGGAGAGGATTAGGTAAGCGGATTTGGCCGAAGGCTAGGTGAGATCGTAGCGAAGCAGTGCTATCCAACCGAGTCAATCATAGAATCGTCTGCAGGAAATAGGAAAATGGAAGCCATTGTTCTTGAGCTAACTGCATGATCCTGATCTTCATCACTTAACATGTTGTGACCAGACGTTGGAAGAAGCATCAAGTGTGAGCTGTAGCTGTAACATCACCGTTCACAAGTCGTAGCTGTATATCAACTTAGCTGGTGCCCATGTGCCACCGTGCATGACAATTCCGTGATGAAGACCAGCGGAGAAAACAATCGGTTTGCGGAAATAGGTTGCCACCTGAGAGAGTTCAACGATGTTGTGTGATAGTTCTTTTGGAATGCATACATGTGGGAGTTGAACAGCATAGGGAACCCCAAAAAGCATGATTTATTACTATTAATGCTCAGTATTGATTTCGGGGTACCCCTATTTTGAGAATTGCATCATATTGCTGTGTCTTTGTAGCTGTGTGTGTCAACATATCTTCGGCATGGCTTTGGTGACAATACCGCTGCTGCACTAACCCCGAATTCGCCATGGCTTCATGTCACTGACTATGCTAAGCTCCAAGTAGTGGCTATCAACATTATGTGAGTCTATGATAGTCTATAAACATCTATGGGCCATTATACGATAACAATGGTTGGTTCAAAGGATTGTTAAGAATTGAAAGAACTGATTAAAAGATGTACATTGTTGCGGATGTTCCCTCGTGAGAAACCACCATTCGGTCGCCTATGAACCAACAAATCCCGCTGGGCGGGGGCCCACTGCAGTGAGTCTTGCCCACGTGTTCCGGCGGAATCCAACGCAGATCCGAGGTTTGGCAGCTCTTTGTGTGGTGCAGCTGTTGCGCAAGCAGTCCGGGTTGCTCTTCAAGGTTGCACCGCGCGATGAGACGCCTGCAATCCCCTGCAATGAAAGTGCCCCTGATGCAGTCGCCGCCCCCGTTGCTACAGTTACTGAACTCAGTGCCACAGTTCCACAAGCTGAACTCTGTGTAGATGCCATCTTGGAAGCTCCACTAACTGACCCAGCTCCGGTGGCTCCGCTAACTGACCCGGCTCCGGTGGTGGTGGTGTGTTCCCCACCAATCATCAACACCCAGCAGATACAGTCACCCCCAGCTCCACCAGCTGCCACCGCCCGTCACCCCCCACCGTTGCCCAGCTGTGCGCTGGCCAAACCGGACCTGCAGAAGCTAGCGCCCCGCACAGCTGCCGAGTCGACGTGCATGGCCAGCCCAGTGAAGAGCCGTGGCTGGCGATACCGAGCACTGCCCATGCCGAAGCTGCCCAGCTGGGTGGAGTTGGAGATGGACATCGAGGAGGAACAAGCTGAGCACCCAAATCATCCAAGCCATCCAAGCCATCCAAGCCATCCAAGCATGCGCACGGGACCGCGACCACAACATCGCAGCACACAGCAGTCAGATGCCTTGAAATCATCCAGAGGACGCCTGGCTCACAGATGCTTCGCACCGCCCATTTTGAGGCTGCACATTGCTGGGTCGCAAGAACGGATTGAGCAAAAGGCTGTGCCACTGCAACAACTACCGGACCTACAGCTCTGGAGTCCGGTCATCATCAGCAACCCATTGCCATTCATCCCTTGTCCCCCACAACATCCTCGCATCCCCGTCCCCAAACCTGACTTGCCAATGCGTCAGATTCCACAACCCTTTTGGCCGTGTGGGCAGCAACCACGGAGCCTTCCTGTTCCCGGAACAGCAGAGACACTTTCACATCAGCAGACTCCAGCGATGGTGCTGTTGAGCAACATGGCGCCCCCCAGCCCCAACCAGGGCGACCTCCACCTATGTCCAGCTTCCACCTATGGCGAAGCCAAGTGGATGGCAAGCCGCCACCCCATGAGGAGGTCCAGTACAGCGTGGGGGAGGCGCTGGTCGCAGCAGGTGCTGGACTTGGAGGTGGGGGGTGAAGCGATCCTGGCGGCTTTTGGATCCAGGTGCAACAATGATATTCAACTGGTTGGTGGTTTTAACCATGTTACTATTGGTTAAGAATAGGGGATAATAAGCAACAATTGTGTTTAAACGACTACTGGCTGGTGGTTTGATTGACATTTTTTATTTTCCCTAATGTTATTATTAATCTGAGCCCCGGATTAATGACGGGGGGCCCCCCCCCCCCGAAATTATATAAACGTGCCCCGAAATAATATCGATGTTTCAAAGCTGCCTTTGAAACATCAACTGGGCGAGACCCGGGCTTGCAATGGCGGCTCGACTGAGTTGAACTTTAAAAACAATTAATTACTCAATTAATTGATTGATTAATTAATTAACTAATTGATTGAGTAATTAATTGATCAATTAGTGAATTAATTCATTGATTAATTAACTAATTAATTAATTAATGAATTGAAAAAAAAATCAATTAACTTACACTAATTAATTAAATTAATTGATTAATTAATTCAATTAATTAATTGCATTTTTTCATTAATTAATTGAGCTTAATTAATCGTTTAACTAGTCAATAGATTGCAATTCATTAATTAATTAATTAATTAATTAATTAATTAATTAATTAATTAATCAGTTTTTCCATTGATGAAACATTCAACTGATACACTAGTTAATTAAGTGATCGATTAATTAACTAATTAGTTAAATCAGTAAGCATGTCCTTGCCGCGCCTGACCGAAGGGAGTTTGCAGGCACTCACAGGTTTCTCAGCTTCACCTTCACTACGAGTACCATCGGCAAACTTGTCAAGAACATGGTCAGAGTTGGAGCAGGCACGATTTCCACCTGTGTGCAATTTCGTGCAAGCACTGACCGCTTGAGCTCTCAACCAAAACTGATTCAGTGGGTGATTTTAGGATCCGAAGAGAATCTCTCCTGGGTGAATGTGTTGAGCAGATTGCAGAAGCTTTCAGTTTGCACTTTCAAGAGCATCCTTGCTTCCTTTGCATTGCAAACTCTTGAACTGAATGCGGCAATCGATTCCTTTGATTGAGAGAGAAACACCAGAACTTTTGGTGCCCAATTCAGGCGCAGATGAGGCTGTTTTGGGAATGGTCGCGATGGCCTGAGCCTGAGTTTTGTAGTTTTGAACTCAGACATGTGTTTTTCTTTTTTTTCAGACAATTGATTCAGTAATTTGTAATTAATTAATTAATTAATCAATTAATGAATTACTTCATTAGTTAATTGATTAATTAATTGATTCATCAATTTGTGTAGAAAGATTAAATGATGATTATGTGATTCACCCTGATCTAAAACATATGTGAAACTGGTTTGAAACAGGTATGAAGCCCCAAGTGATCAATGTATTCTTGGCCATGTGTGCATCCATCCATCCATCATTAATTCATCAATTAATTAATTAATTAATTAATTAGTTAATTAGTCAATTTATCAGCACATTTTCAGAAAGTGTTCAGGATCTTAGACTGGAATCTACCGCTGTGACGCTGCTGACACTTGTCACAATAAGGCTGCATTCTGCTGGCTGATCGACAAGGGCTTCAATCAGGCCAGGGTTTTCCACGCATGTTGTTTGAATAAGATATTCTGAAATGATGATGTGTTCGCGTTTTTCTGTTAGGATGGAGGAACTCATTGTAGGAGATGACTGAGGGATTGATGACGGGGTCAGTAGCCAGCCTTCCTGACTTTCTTAATTAATTGATCAATAAATTATAATTAATTAATTAATTAATCACATTATTTTTTCTGTGTGCCATGTCGGGAACAATGCAGCCAGACTTGTGACATATTCGATTCCAGAGCAATGTGCCTTTTCATTGTCAACGAGTCAGACAGACATGTTCGGTTCCAGCACCATTTGCGCCCAGATGTCAGCGACAGCAGCAAAATTTGCAAAGAATTTAAATTTCAAATCAAGTTTTCCTTATTATAGGCCTTCGATTTATATATTTTATAAATATTAATTAATTAATTAATTAATCAATTAATTGTTTTATTTATGTTATTTTTACAAGCTTTAAAACTTCCGCGTCCGGCTCATTGCGCGATGGC
>VSDK01014552.1:711822-743190 GCA_009767595.1 Symbiodinium kawagutii | reverse complement strand
AGGAATGCTGCTGTTTGCGCATCCAAGAAATCATGCTATGCCTTAACTGTAAAGGTCAACCCAGGATTGATAAACCCCTGGATGATTAAGGGTGGGTATCCCCTAAAAGCCTTGGTCTCCCATTGAAATGGTCCGCCTCAATTGATAAACCTTGGGTTCATTAATCCCGGGTTAATGTTAGTCTCGAAACTTGGCGAGGGATCCAGAGAACAGCCCATGCGCATCAGTTTTATCTTCTTGGTCATAGTCTGCTAGTTATACTATATAGATACTTCTGTGGAATTCTATCCATATTTGCATATCCCAAGTTCAGTAGAGTCCATAGTCATCCCCATCTTCACGTACGTGCAGATTCGTAGTTCCCTTGTCCTTGCCTTTCTGGCATCAACTTGGCTGTTTCTCTTCAGCTCAAGGTGGCACAGCTCTTCAAGGAAAGGAAGTTGGTGGTCCGAAAGCCATCAGGCCGGGGGGGAAGGCAGCCCGCCATGCTTGCCATACTTCCCATTGTACTTCCCATATCTTCCCATTCTGTTTGTGCTTTTGCATTGGCAGTCTGCTGTGCCAGGAGAAGAGTTCCATGGTTTTTGTTGGCCCGGTCCATCGGTGTATCCCGATTTTTGCTCCCTGGAAGCCCGGGCAGAGTGGGCCAAGCTGTTCGACTTCAAGGCTGGCAATAAACTTAAACCAAGGGTAACCAACGTCTTGTTTTTCACTTGGAACAGTTTCGTGGAAATCCGTGTTTTAACCGTGGTTTAACCGTGGTTTCTTCATGTTTCTTCCCTTGTCTTCTCTTGGCCCCAAGAAATTCAGGGCATCATTGCTGGGAGCTCTCCTGCGTCAGGTTTATCCAACTCCAAGGGGGCGACCTGTGGAGTTGTACACATGGAATGACATGAAGCTTGGAACTCCATGGGTAGGGGATGGTAGGGTATGGTATGGTATGAAGGGGTTAATCCTTACCACCAAACTGCCATCCCCATGATGTACCCGAAAATTGTAGCACCAAAAACGCAGATGATTTACCATTTCATTCAGTATTTACCCATATTTACCCTACCATGGTAGGTTGGTGATAGCGATTTATCCCTTCGTAAGCCTTCGTTGGGGGTGTACACCTTCGGGGGGTCAGCTACAATCTCTTTGAATAGACGCGATTTTGTACCGCCCTTGAACATTGTTCCAGATCATCATGTCAGGATTGAGAAATCACAATGATCGGAGGGGTGCATGTGGGATCCATCACGATTAGGCAGCTCATGATTTTGTTTGTTTGTTTGTTTGTTTGTTTGTTTGTTTGTTTGTTTGTTCTCCAACATGACGGGCCAGAAATTCGTTCCCTTGAGTTTCCGCGTCCTTTCGCATCTATGTCGGCCACGACAAGTCTGGGATGTTTAGGAGTCACTTGAGTCACTTGAATCACTTGAGTCACTTGAATCACTTGAGTCACTTGAATCACTTGAGTCACTTGAGTCACTTGAGTCACTTGAATCACTTGAGTCACTTCCATTTCAACTGCTGGTTTTCACCGAAACCCAGGAACGAACCCAGCGTTTTTGATGGGCCGGAGATCACCTTGCCGAAGGTGGGAGCAGCCCGTGGGATCAGCTTTTCTTTCGGGTCTTCACCCTGGAAATTCTACTGTGGCAATTTGCGACTCTTCAAATTGATGAGCAATCATGGTCTTTGCATCTCTTTGCTTTCATTCCTTCCTTCCTTCCTTCCTGGTTTCCTTCCTTCCTTCCTTCACTCCGTTTGAAGCCACTGTGGCTTCATCCATTTTCCCAAGGACATGTTGCATCGATGCGGAGATGAGACTGTGGAGCACCGAGAGGTGCACAACCTTTATGGCTTCTGGGTCCAGGAGCACATCGCCGTTGGGGACATGGCGGCCATGGTGCCCCCAGGTACCAGTTTGATGTCTGGAAAGCAACCGAACAAATTCCGATTCAGAAACCACAACCTCGTGATTCAGACACCAGAAACCACGCGATTCAGAACCCCAAAGACGATTAAGAAACCAAAAATCAACGTGACCTGGCATGCCAAAGTGGTTGCTACAGTGATATAACAAGGGGAATGGGGTTGGGTTGGGGTGGGTTAACGTTCACCTGACCGGGCGTCCCAAGTGGTTGCTACAATGATGTAGCAAGGGGCATGGGGCTGGTGACTGGTGTGGCATGGGGCATTCGATCGTGGCGAGCAGTTGCTGACCCTGGGGACCACTTCCAACCTGCCCCAGGAGGCGAGCGTGGAGGGCCACTTGCTTCGTCAGCCGCAACAGAGGCCTTTCGTGCTGACCCGGAGCTTCTTTGCGGGCTCCCATCGACATGGAGCAGCCTGGACAGGCGACAACATGGCCAACTGGAGGTGCCAAAAAAAACTGGTGGCTGGCGGTGACCAGTGGTGATTACGGAGCCAAAGACAGGGGAATCAGATGCCATTTGAGGTTCGTTGAGGTACTATTTGATCAATGAGGTCTTTGGTGATTAGTGACGCTGTTAGTTGGGGTGGAGATGAGTGCAGAGATTTTGGATCTGCAATACTGAGATTGATAAAGTGATCGTTGGGTTTGATCATATGCAGGAGCAGACATTGCAGATTCGAATTAGTCTAATGGTTTATATAACCCTTCGTTTGCTCAATGGGATGAAGAACCCTTTTGGATGATGGCACCCCAAAATATCACAAATCTAGATGGTTTACTGTGCCGATTGGAAACGCTTTGGAATGGCCAAAACGATCCATGGACACCCATAGCAATGATAGGTTTGGTGGCCCACGTCGTGGCGCAAGGCATTTGGAGCGCTCGGTTCCGATGCTTCTCTCCCTGTCCTTGTGCGGCCTGTCGCTGGCGGGCGCAGATGTGGCGGGGTTCATGGGCGATCCCGACGTGGAGCTCTTCGTGAGATGGCATCAGCTGGGCATTTGGCGCCGCGACAGAAGTGACCAACAGAAGCAGCAAGCAACGACCAAGTAGTGGTAGCCGACCCATCAACCAATAAACAAGGACAGGGAATCATGATCAATGCAGTTGAATGCAGTTGGACGCAGTTGGATGCTAAAGCGACCTCCCGTGTAATAACACCGGTTGGGATATGACTATTGTTCCCTGGCAAGGAGCATCATCCAACAATCGACCGGTGGTTTATTGTGTGTTTGGTCTCATTGCTAGTCCAACGAGCAATGTAGACTGGACCTTCACAAACAAAGGGGTTGGGTTCAAGCATGGGGTGCCAGACAGGGATATAGATGGCATAGGTTAATGATCCCCTCCCAGAAATATCTAGTCCTCCTGTGGTCTTTCCAGCTGAGTTTGCCCTGTCCATTCCTCTTCTTTTCTTTTTCTGAGTTTGCCCTTTCCCTTCCTCTTTTTCTTCTTCGTTTTTTTTGCTGAGTTTGCCCTTTCCATTCTTCCTCTTTTTTCTTTTTGCTGGGTTTGCCCTTTGCATTATTCTTTTCTTTTTGCTGAGTTTGCCCTTTTCCATTGTCTTTTTTCTTCTTCTTTTCTTTTTGCTGAGTTTGCCCTTTGTGCAGAAGAACACAATTTACCACATTCAGGTGAGTCCAAGTCCGACTCCTGAGCGCGACGTAGAATTGGAAGACTCTGACACCTGAGGTTCAGAGCGGAAGGGCGATCTGATCTAATTCCTTCCTTTTTTTGGTACAGGTCTGCAGCGCATTGCGCTTTGTTTTTAACCTCCCGAGCGGACGCCATCGAAGTATCGCAGCTAAGCGAAGAAAAAGACAGGCGTCAAGCAGACTCACGAAGAAAGCAATCATAGGAAATCGATCGTGCTAGCTTTTTTCAAAACAGAGTATGCGTGCTTCGGCTTCAGCAATGTCAGTTGCCCTTCGGATGCTGGTTGAAAAGCAACCTCGGATGTCTCTATTATCAAGACAAGTGAAAAACTTTAAGCAACAGGAGTATGCATCAGATAACATAATCGACAGCAACATAAATTCAACAGCTTCTGTTTATAGCCATTGCTTCCCCCATTGCCGCAAGACCAGCTGCCAAATCAGCGAGAAGGGATTACATCAATGCCATCGTTCGATGAAATCTTGATCTACCTGATGCCATTGTTGGGCTGGATGCCAGCGGTGCAATTGCGTGTGACAAAGCAACGCGCCATACCCGATTCAGTTCGAGCATTGCTGCAATCCCATCTTCTCAAGCTGAAAGCAGAACCAAGCACGACTTTTTCGACCCAGCTGGAACAGCTCTTCGGAATCTTGATTGAGCCGATACTACAGTTGGAGACACAAGAAGCCCCACGTGTTCCTTGGGCTTTGGTTCATCCAGAACAAAGAGTCAGGTGCAGATACTATGACAATCATTGGCGACATCGTCCACGTGGGCCAGGTACGGAAACCAAAATTAGGATCGCGGACTTGGATGAGGTCTTTCCTGTGCCCGGCTTTGAAGCTGCCTATGAAGAAATTCGAAAAAGCGGGACCCACTTGTCGGTTGTGCGCAATACAGCGCGATTCGACTACGGCGCTTTGGTGATCAATGAGTTGCACATTCACCTTTACGTTGTAATTGATGAAATGTTTGAAGTACGCTTGACCATGCGATGTCCCTTTGAACCCAAAGGGAAGCATCTTTACAGTCATTTCTTCCAAGTTTAATGCGCTTCACTTAACCTTCGATGCAAAAAAGGATTTGAAACATGCACTGGTACAGTTCTGTAGCTGAGCATTGCAATGATGAGTGCGAAATGACAAACACATTCAAAGCTCGATTGCGCATGAGTATCCAGACACGTTATCAGTCAGCAAATGGCAGCCATTGCAGCTAGAAAAACAGCGCTTCGACGCATTTGGCAATTTCAGTGATTTCCGTGCTTTTCGTGATTTCATGCAAATCAAGTTCCACTTTCACTAATAGTATACATTTCTGCGTTTGCATTGCTTCATCGAATCTGCCCAGCTGGTTCAGGTTTGAACAAATCAAACCTGTGTTCCTCCGGAGCATTGTGCATCGTGAAGTTGTCTGTTTGTATGTTCAGTTGACCGAACATGTGTGAAAAATCCTAAGCTGTTTGGTCCATACTTCGCGAACTTGAACAGTTGCGCAAATTTAGTCGGCCGGTGCTGACAGGCGTGGTTGCATCAGACTTGTGTTTAGCATGTTTAGTATATCATTCTTTCCTAACAACAAAGTTGATGTCATTGCGAGTGGTGTCGTCAAAACAGCTGTAACCATTTCCTTTACAGATACAGCCCTGCCGCTGCGCCTTTCAAAAAAAGAGATGCTGCGTAGCTGAAGCGTCGCATATGGATAGCTCGAAATGAATGATCAATGTCTATGCACTTGCTTGCCCATCCGTCATTGCTACAAGCATGGATGTGTAGAATTTTTTTCCCGAGAGCGTCTGCGAAGGGTTCTTCGTAAAAAATCAGCCGTATATCAACATCTGTACATCATGACATCAGCAACATCAACATCTTTACATCATCACATCAGCAACATCAACATCTGTACATCATCTCATCAGCAACATCAACATCTGTACATCATCGCATCAGCATCACACCCTCACATCTGCAGATCTAGATCTTCACACCCTCACATCTGCAGATCTAGATCTTCACACCCTCACATCTGCAGATCTAGATCTTCACACCCTCACATCTGCAGATCTAGATCTTCACACCCTCACATCTGCAGATCTAGATCTTCACACCCTCACATCTGCAGATCTAGATCTTCACACCCTCACATCTGCAGATCTAGATCTTCACACCCTCACATCTGCAGATCTAGATCTTCACACCCTCACATCTGCAGATCTAGATCTTCACACCCTCACATCTGCAGATCTAGATCTTCACACCCTCACATCTGCAGATCTAGATCTTCACACCCTCACATCTGCAGATCTAGATCTTCACACCCTCACATCTGCAGATCTAGATCTTCACACCCTCACATCTGCAGATCTAGATCATCACACCCTCACATCTGCAGATCTAGATCATCACACCCTCACATCTGCAGATCTAGATCATCACACCCTCACATCTGCAGATCTAGATCTTCACACCCTCACATCTGCAGATCTAGATCTTCTCAACCTCACACCTGCAGATCTAGATCTCCACAACCTCACATCTGCAGATCTAGATCTTCACAACTCACATCTGCAGATCTAGATCTTCTCAACCTCACACCTGCAGATCTAGATCTCCACAACCTCACATCTGCAGATCTAGATCTCCACAACCTCACATCTGCAGATCTAGATCTTCACACCTGCACATCTGCAGATCTAGATCTTCACAACTCACATCTGCAGATCTAGATCTTCACAATTGACGTCTGCAGATCTAGATCTTCAAACGCTGACATCTGCAGATCTTTCTCTCTCTCGCTCTTCTTTCTTCTCCTCTCTAAGGCCGGGGCGGTCCCGCCGGACCGCCACGAAACGTGACATGTAATTACGCCGTTTCGTGCGTTTCGGACGTCCAAAACCTAGGTAAAATTGCAATTTTGAGGTGTCCGCGGTGACCGTTTCGCGTTTTCTGGACATTGAACGTCAAAAACTGGGGTAAAATTGCGATTTTGGACCTGCTTCTTGGTACGTTTTGTCTTGGTGCGTTTTGCCTTGGTACGTTTTGCTTTGGTACGTTGTGTCTTGGTTCTTGGTACGTTTTGCTGCGCTATACGTTTTGTCTTGGTACGTTTTGTCTTGGTGCGTTTTGCCTTGTGTCTTGGTACGTTTTGTCTTGGTGCGTTTTGCTCTTGGTACGTTTTACTCTGGTACGTTTTGCTCTGGTACGTTTTGCTTTGGTACGTTTTGCTCTTGGTACGTTTTGCTCTTGGTACGTTTTGCTCTTGGTACGTTTTGCTGTGGTACGTTTTGCTCTGGTGCGTTTTGCTCTTGGTACGTTTGATCTTGGTACGTTTTGCCGTGGTACGTTTGATCTTGGTACGTTTTGCTGTGGTACGTTTGCTCTTGGTACGTTTTGCTGCGGCACATTGTACATTTTGCTTTGGTAGGTTTGATCTTGGTACGTTTTGCCGTGGTACCTTTGATCTTGGTACGTTGCGCTGTGCTATACGTTTTGTCTTGGTACGTTTTGTCTTGGCGCGTTTTGCCTGTGTACGTTTTACTCTGGTACGTTTTACTGTGGTACGTTTTGCTCTGGTACGTTTTGCTGTGGTACGTTTTGCGGTGGTACGTTTTGCTGTTCTACGTTTTGCTCTTGGTACGTTTTGCTCTGGTACGTTTTGCCTTGGTACGTTTTGCTTTGGTACGTTGTGTCTTGGTTCTTGGTACGTTTTGCTGTGGTACGTTTTGTCTTGGTACGTTTTGTCGTGGTGCGATTTGCCTTGGTACGTTTTCCTCTGGTACCTTTTACTGTGGTACGTTTTGCTCTGGTACGTTTTGCTGTGGTACGTTTTGCTCTTGGTACGTTTTGCTCTTGCTACGTTTTGCTGTGGTACGTTTTGCTCTGGTGCGTTTTACTCTTGGTACGTTTGATCTTGGTACGTTTTGCCGTGGTACGTTTCATCTTGGTACGTTTTGCTGTGGTAGGTTTGCTCTTGGTACGTTTTGCTCTGGTCTGTTTGGCTTTGGTAGGTTTGATCTTGGTACGTTTTGCGGTCGTACCTTTTGCTCTTGGTACGTTTTGCTGCGGTACGTTTTGCTCTAGTGCGTTTGTGCCTGGTACGTTTTGCTGTGTGGTACCGTGTACGTTTTGCTCTTGGTACGTTTTGCTCTGGTCTGTTTGGCTTTGGTAGGTTTGATCTTGGTACGTTTTGCGGTGGTACGTTTTGCTCTTGGTACGTTTTGATCTGGTATGTTTTGCCTTGGTACGTTTTGCGGTGGTACGTTTTGCTCTTGGTACGTTTTGATCTGGTACGTTTTGCCTTGGTACGTTTTGCGGTGGTACGTTTTGCTTTGGTACGTTTTGCTGTGGTACGTTTTGCTTTGGTACGTTTTGCAGTGGTAAATTTTGCTGTGGTACGTTTTGCTCTGGCGCGTTTTGCCTTGGTACGTTTTTGCCTGGTACGTTTTGCGATCTGGGACCTGCGTCCAACAACCCGTCCACAACATTTTCTTCCTTTCAGCCCTGTCATATCGCCAGCATTCTCATCATATTCATCTTTTTCTTCAGCAGCAGCTACATCATCATCATCATCATCAGCAGCAGCAGCAGCATCATCATCATCATCATCAACGACATCATGAACGACATCATCAACGACATCATCATCATCATCATCATCATCATCATCATCATCCATTTCAAGGATCATGACGTTAGTCTTTTTGAATTAGTATATTGGAGGCTGCTATAACATTGCCTTTCTCGCTCTCGGGCCAACCGTCGTCTAGTTTTTGAACGTTTGTTGCAAACGGCAAACGGACCGATCACAGCCCTCCAAAGCATGCAGAGTTGGCTGAAAGACTTTCAGATGAAATAGAACAAGAACAAATACAAGCTGAAACATGGATTTGTCACCACGCAGTACAAGAAAAAATCTGAAATGACTCTCCTGCATCAGTTGCCCCACGGGTGCTGAGACACATGGCTGGCCCCAGCAGTGATCAAGCTGCCCGGGTCTAAAAAAATAACTTTCTTGCAATTTTTAATTTGCAGACATGTTACCTTTCATTGGTGTTTTTCACCTCTTGCACTGTCAGGTTACTTTCAAACACGAGTACTTGTGTGACATGACATGTAAAAAGTCCTTCAAAGGCACATAATCTGATGATCGGCGCCAGAGCTGATGATCAACATTGAATGAAAAATTGCAACTGGCCTTGCGTCGCTTTGCAGGGCCCGCCTCCTATCAGATAAGGAAGAGCAAATTGCTTTTGTCTCTTTGCATACATATGATTGTTTAACAATGATATGCAATTTCTTTTCCAAGGAGAACTCCATCCAGCTGCAGTCATGCCTCTGCTTCCCAATCGACCATACGAAATGCTGCTGGGATATCCTCAACATCGTCAATGGGCAGCCTTGAATTTCTTGAATGACATTCTTCAACACTTTCATATCTATAACATCAAATTGCCGTTCATACATCCCTTCCTCTTGTCGTTTTGCTGAGTTTGCCCTTTGCCTTCTTCTTCTTTTCTTTTCGCTGAGTTTGCCCTTTCCATTCTTCTTCTCTTCTTTTTGCCGAGTTTGCCCTGTCCATTCCTCTTCTTTTCTTTTTGCTGAGTTTGCGCCGCCCTTCTTCTTTTTCTGCGTTTCTTTTTGCTGGGTTTGCCCTTTCCATTCTTCTTCTTTTCCTTTTTGCTGACTTTGCCCTTTCCCTTCTTCTTCTTTTTTCTTTTTGCTGGGTTTGCCCTTTCCATTCGTCTTCTCTTCTTTTTGCCGAGTTTGCCCTTTCCATTTTTCTTCTTTTCTTTTTGCTGAGTTTGCCCTTTCCATTCTTAGAGCCAAGCAAATAGCAGCAGGCCAGAACAGCAGGAGGTGTTATAGGGCGTTTAGCCTTGCCGTTTGGCCGCCCTGAAACCCTCCGCTGCCCGTGGGACACATTTCCAGGCGCAGCCGTTCCCAGTCCCATGGGTGGTTTAAAACAGCCTTGCTGGTGGAGTTTTCTTGCTCGTGGACGCCTTGGTCCCACACCTCCCTACATGTTGTGCAGTACAAAATTTGGGGCCCACGCCTGCACTTCACATCTCCTCTCTTCACATCTCTTCAGCATGTTCAGCTCTGTTGGGGCCATTTTTCCAGCTGTGATCACTACGAAACCAGGAGCCAAATCAAACCCCATGGGAACTTCTAACATGGAAGCATCTATGGACCATATATGGATCCAGGTAGACCCAGGTCTGGTCCCTCGAGGTATCCTTTCTATCGCGCCCACGCGCACCTCACGAGCAAACGCCGTGAGCCCTGGATCTTCGGCTCAGCGGTGCTGGAGAAAGTCCGCAGCGCAGTGCTGATGCGCTACCGGCTGCTGCCCATGTGGCGCCTTGGAGCTGGGTCCCAGCCGGGGTCACCAGGGATGTGCCATGTCATTGCTGAGCAAATCATGCGTTGATTTGATATGCATCAATTGTATTATGATTGTATCTAATATATGCTAAGATTATTTGATATTTATAGTTTAATGATATTTGATATGGTTTAATTATTCTACTTAGCGGTTTCCAACACGTGTCCGTCATTGAACAATGTATGGACAATGGTTCGCTAACAACACAGGGCTGGAAATGATTGACAATAAATAAAACCATGAAACCTATTGAACCCCCGAAAGAAAGCTGAGTTGGGTCTACGATTGGCCCAGGTCCCTGACGGTTGAATACACATTGGATGGCATATTTTCAGCCTGGCGTTGGCTGTTGGTGCTACCCTGGTGCGTATCTTGGTTCTTATGCCCTAGGCCCTGTGATACACCAGCAGTTTATAGACACCATCAGTTTTTGGGACTCATGATACTAAACACTTTTTCAGCTACCGCGGTTGACCAAGTTACCCGATGACTCACAGTGATTGCACAAATGATCCTTTAAGCATGATGATAGTTGGGGGTCAATCATGTTGAGCCGTGGCCGCACGAAGCACCAGGACCCTGATGCTTCAGCCGATTCATCCAACCATCCTGGCAGATGAGTTGGTGATTCGTAAAGCCTGGTTGATCACAACCAAACACGGCGACTGATATTTGGCGACTGATGGCCATTCCCACAATGAAAAAGTTGATGAATCGTTGACATGTGGCTGCATATCCACATCAGGAAACCAGTGATGGTAACCAGTGATGTATCCATCAACTGGGTACCATCCAAGCGTCCCTCTGAACAGGTGCCCGTTGGTGTCCCCCATTTCGTGAACAGAGCTGTTGATTATTGTTGCTGGTTATAACCAGAATAGATTCACCACTAGAATCATCATATCATATTATATCAGTACCTGTCAGTATGAGTTGCTAGCATCAATCAATATCAAACATAACCATCGACCTTTCAATGCACCATCAACAAGCAATCTTGACGCTCATCATTCATCATCATTCCTCATCATTCATCATCATTCGTCATCATTCATCATCATTCATCATCATTCATCATCATTCATCATCATTCAATATTTTGATGTATGAGTGGTGATCCTCATGAAGTCCATGTTCGATCCTGGTGAAGGTACCATGGTGTCACAAGGGCTCACTGCCTGAGGTACACCTTGGCAGCTGAGTGGGCATTCTTCGGTGCCATGGCAATTTGCTGCAACCGGTACCCATGGCTGGGGGATAACACCAGCAATAAGATGGGTTGATCATAAAGCGCCAGCATTGTCGGCTGTTGTGTTATCGGTCACTATCATTTGCAGTGAGTCAGCCATGGTAAGGATAAGGAGGAGGACTAAAATATTTTGAATGATCATGATTCGTAGCTAAGAGGTGGTTCGTCCTTTCGGTGCTCAATGATGATAAAATGATGAGTCGCTTATTAGTAGTTGATGATTGATGATGCTCGTAGGTTGCTGACATGTTTATGGCTTCTTGTGCTGATGGTGCATGGTTCATGAGAAGACATAGAGCCAACAACAGCCAATTGTGATCTGAAGAGATTCAGAAGAACAACAACAGCAGCAGCAACAACTTGAACTTTTGTAGAACAAAACTACCGATGTTCCCAGAACAAATTGTGATAGCTCCAATGAACAAGGTGCTGTAATATAATCACCCATTCTTAACGCAATCCAACTGGGAACTCTTGCTGACTTCAGACCGTGGTGTGATTGCCCCTTGAGGTTCGCCCATGATCAGACCCATTTGGTATCATGATCTGCAAGATGTCGAGGCGCCAGAGATTTGATCCCCAAAGATTTCATTGAGAGAGCCATCATTTTTGGATTGGAGTGAAGCACGCCTGATTTTTGCTGATGATAGATACTATTCCTATGGCTGATGAGTTGTCAGCAATTCTTTGACTTAGTTATCCTTATGGTGATTCTGATCAGTTCCCATCATTCCTAGCTGAGACCATTTGTGTCAGCCATTGTTGGAATCTGGAGGCCTTCCAGCATGCTGACAGCCACTTTTTCGTTGGTGATGCCTTAGTTGTGCGTGCACCGGAGGGAGGCGGCAGCAAGTCAGCGACTTGGCCAAGCTTCGGAAGGGATGAGGTTAGGACCTTCAAAGTGTCTCAGGTCTTCCGTGTACCAAGAAGTCAGCGTTTGAAGTCAAAGTGGGGCATTTTGGGGTACTGACCCTGACCATGGAACCCATACTCCGGGATTTTGGGCCCTTGGGTCTATTTCAAAGCATTTTGTCTCTCTCTCTCTCTCTCTTTTCTTGAGATAGAGCCTTTTTTTGGTGTACCAAAACTGCGAGTTTCTGCATCATTGTCGTGGTTGTCAATGGGTGCATCTCCAAGTGCAAAAGTGGACAACACCATCTATGGGCATAGCGAATCATAGTCGGACGAGCTCAGGATTGGAATCTTGAACCACTTTCCATTTTTGACAGCCATAAATGTCAGGCAAAGCAATGTTGGGACACCCACACGCGAACAAGAAAGTGGGGGAAGAATTTGGAAGAAAGTAGTTTTTTGGGGTAGAAAAAAATGGATAACTTGAAGAAGCTACTTTTGGGGTAGTAAGGTAAGTGATGTCCATCATTTCAGACAACCATCGTCCCATCCAGGTGAAACTGTACTTGCCGGGCAACAGCAGCTGGTACGATTTCTGGCACTCTGGAAAGACTCGAGCGAGTGGAAGTTACAAGGACGAGATTGGGAACTTGGGGATGACTAGTTGCACCCGTGTTGGCAGGTCCTTACGCAATGCTGAGCTCGCAGTCAATGGTAAATGGTTGTGGCCCAAAAGTGTAGGGGTCCATGGAAAGCAGGGCCTTGGCTAAGGTGAAGCATTGGCAAAGCGACAAGCCATAGCTGCTGCCATAACTTTGAGATTTGGTGTGGGGCTGCTCCCATTCATTTCAAACGATCGTCCCAGTAAGTGGGGTTGTCCTTGAAACGACTAAGTGTCCAGAAACAGCAATGACCTTTTCTTCCCACGAAACTCTTGAAGTCTGACACAACAAGGTCTGGACTCGACAATCAAGCTGCCCATTCCTAGCAAGGACAGATGCAAGGTCTGCTCGCATCAAAGATTCTCCTGCTAACTTTGACGCGAGGAAGCTATGCACCCAGACCACGTGCCCGTCTTCGTACGCTCTGGGCATTGCTTGGTGCAGCGTTGGAGGGTCAGACGGAGCAGTGGAGCTATGGCAGGGGATCCATACACCGTGGTGTGCTATGGCCAACCGGCCAAAGGCAACTTGCCATGCGCTTGGAAGACCTCGGAAGTTGTGGCAGATGCGCTTGGATATGTGAAATCTCAAAGACGTGATCCGTTATAGATCAGGATTTTGTCCATTCATAGCGTTCGGAAAGGAGGAACTGAAGAAGAAGGAGAAAGGAGCAGGGTCAGTACTAGATCTTGTTGCAGATACCAACCAGTATTAACCAATATTGACCAACTACTTTGACCATTGATAGCCACCATTTACCAGACCATTGTTAACGGCTATCTGCCACCATCAACCATATTATGGCTGTAGCTGTTCATGTTTTTAAACTTCCAGTTTCCCATATTACCAACAATCGACTCATCAACCCATGTTAACCCATCCTACCGTGATTTGATCTTCAAACCCATGTTAATCTTGTCATATAACCCACGTTAAGCCCTGTGAGCCCATGATAGGACCCTTCCCAGATGGTCCTTTAGGTCGGGTGTACATCGACGATGGACGGAGTCACGAGTATCAGCAGGCGGGCGACGAATGATGAATTCAACATTCCACCTGAACGCCTTGCCGTGAGAACATCGACCAATGAGTGGTTACTGACCTGCAAACTATAATAATTGATAAATCATTATCGACTTGTCAACTAAGAAAAACAAGTAGCAACATTAGTTAACAACTAATTACAAAGTGGTTGCAAACTGATGGTGGTTATTGGTGACGGTTGCCATTTGTACTAATATGCGCTAACACACCTTCAACTAACTAGTGGTTACTGGTTATTTGCCATTAGTATCACAAATAACTACCAATAACAAGTAGCATTAACTACTTATATAGGCTTAGTTACTAAAGAGCCATTAACAAGTACAGTAGCAACCGGAAACACTGCAAAGTACTATCATCAATGGCCATTGATTCACAAGCAGCAGTCAACCAGCAAAAACCATTGGAGCGCCCTGGCCAGTCCTGTTCCAACAAACCTCAACACAATTTCAGGGCCAATTTGCGGCTGTTATGTCGAGCCCTTCTTGTGCAATGTTGGGCCCATTTCGAGCCAATGCGGGCCTTTGTTGTGCCCATGTTGGGTGTATTTCGAAGCCTCAACACGATCATTTTCTGTTGCGATTTCGTATTTTTGCTCCTGTGTTCGCTTTGTTGGATTGGAACGGGGATCCAGAGACATCAGAGACTTTAGGAAATTGCATGTACTTGATTCACCATGTGATGATGATATGCTCAGGATTATTGATGAACCCATGGTTGGTCATCATCCAGAATTCAGATTGGTGCCCAAATGTGCCCAGTATTCATGGTGAAAAAGGTTATCGCTGTGCAATCGTTGATCCTGGCGTTACGTCAGGGCGCTTACATCTTTGATGAGCTCACCCTCGATTCCAACGCACTTCGAGGCTGCGATTCGCTTCAGTTCCTGGTTGCTACCAATCCAACGCGGTGGTTGCAGAGCGACACATCCAACGTAGTTGCGCGATAGATGCAAATTGATGGTGCTGTAGAGTTGGTGCGGATTTAATGGCCAGTCTCAACCAACTCCATTGGCTTGAAAGCAAAGCAGTCCAGAGGTGTTTGCAAGGCTCCCGACTGCTGGACAAGTCGTATATCTGGTATTCCACATCGATTCTGTTTGAAAATCCGACGTTTGGGTGCCAACGATCAGGGGCCGGATTTCTGTGTCGAAGACCAAGTAGAACAGTGATATTCAAACGAAGATGCCCACTTGAATTATTTGAATCCATTGAACCTCCCACCATCATCACTATTCACCAATCTCCAACCAACAGTTTAAGTATGGAATCATGAAGCATCAACCATGAAGCATCACCATTGACCATCTGAACCAGCCATTCGAACCAGCCATTCGAACCAGCCACGGGCACCATTGGTTTCTGCTCCAGGCACTTCTTCACTGAGCGGTGCTCCCCCGGTGGGCGCTGGCAACCTGCGGGTGGAGCGACTGGTGCTGCTGGGCATGGCCGTGCCCCGAAGAATCACCAACGACAGGGCCGAGCCTTGGTGATGGGATCCAGGTGACGTCACCAAGCACCAGGCATTCACCAGGTATGGCTAGGTGTGGCTAGCTATGGCTATGTATGACTAGCTATGGCTAGGTATGGCTAGGTATGGCTAGGTATGGCTAGGTATGGCTAGGTATGGCTAGGTATGGCTAGGTATGGCTAGTGATGGCTAGGTGTGACTAGATGCTAAAGAGTACACATTTTGTTTTTTTTCAAGGTACATCAATCAGTGTACTAGTCAGTATATGTGGAGACTTTGAGTGGTAGCATCGCGGTAGCTTGAATAGACGTTTACATCTACACATGTGGTTGGAGAGACGTGGGACACCAACTGGTTGAGTACAGGTAGCTCTGCAGAGTAGTGGGGGATCCGACTCTTCGTCATGTTGGGCACCCAGGCGGATCACGGAAACATTGCGATGATTTCCCAGAGAGACCCATGGATTTTGGGGTCACGCAACGACAGAGAGACCAAGCTGTTTGCTTTTGTGGTCATTGATGTTGTTGTTTCTTGTTCTTGATGTTGTTGGTTGTGGTAGTTGATAGTTTTAGAGGGGTCATGCATCGATCTGGCATTTGGCTACGAGAGGAGTGAGTCTCAAGAAACATGCCACACTTATTGATGCCAGACACGGGCGTGGAGGGAAAATTGTTTTGTCCTACCAGTGAAGCCAGGGATTTGTGGTCCGATTCTTGTAGCAAGGGGAGCAACGAGGATCACAGGTATGAGCAAATACCAGCTAACTGCAGCCAGTGACAATCCACAAACAACCAGCAAACAAAGGGATATAAGGGGGTCAGGGGGTGTCACACCATGAACTAGCGTGTAGGAAGTTAGATGATGGGACATAAACGAAAGCCAGTTCGTTGATAGATCCAACCAAAAATGCGAGAGCCTTTGTTTGATCGTCCAACCACCAGTTTGAAGTCTTCTTTTCTCTTTCTCTTATCATGGACAAACACAGCAACAATGGCAAGGAAAGACACAACAACATGGTCATCAGGAAGTACTCCAACTAGTAAGGATCATGTAATGTGTGGACGTTGGATACGATCAAAGAACAATAGGGGTAGAACCAGCATAAAGTCATCGAAGTCAACATAAATCGATCAAAGGGAGTTATACTGTTTGGAGATGTGGGACTACTGTAAGCAACTTCCCTTGATGTCAACTACAAGGAACGTATTTGGTGGATGAGACGATCCTCCGATTTCTCAACACAATCAATTCACGTGTGCCAGATGTACGATTTCAGGACTGTCAAGTCTCACTTGGCAGCAGAGTCGAAGCGTGAAAACCAGTGCAATCGGACCGGATATCATGGGAATTATGGGGTGTCTATGTGGTTCGCTCAAGTTGTATCTATGGAATGGTCAGAGCCCTGTTTACATCTGGGCCAGCCCCATGGCATGGCAATGTAAGCCTACTGGCTGTCCACGCCCTTCCACCTAATGAATGGGCGTTTTAAGGGTTAGTGATTGTAAATGATTGTGAGTAGTTAGTGAACAGGTGGTTGGTAATGGTTGATCCAAGCATGTGCTAGTTTGCTGATTGAACTCATCAACGAGGGCTGATGGTTTCCAGGACCGACCCACAGGCCCTTCTTTGTTGGGGCGGGCAGTGCGGGTTTCAGTTGCCTTGAGGAGAGCCTGACCTTTAGCATCGACTCTCGTGGGGACAACGGCGATGCTTGCGTTACTGACGCTTGGAAGAAATGGAAAGAAATGGGGGAAACTGCTGGTGGGCCTCACGCCATGGGATGGATGGGGATGGGATGGGGATGGGATGGGGATGGGATGGGGATGATGGGGATGATGGGGATGATGGACCAAGCGGATTTCCTTTTTCAACATTTTATTAGTGAAGAAACCAATCATAGTAATACCAACCATGGGATTGGAGGTGCCAAGGAATGTGACACATCACAGGAACACTCACGTTGTAGCAGGGACCTGCAAGGAAAGGTTTCCGCTGTTTCCAGGTCCGAAAACCTGGCGTTTCCTTTGGCAGCACATGGTCCATCAACTTTCACTTCTGAGAGGCCTGAGAACGCAGCGCCCTGTGCGATTCAGGGCGAGGCACCGCCAAGGAACCATTGATATCCGTTGATTTCCTCATATTTGCTATCGCTTACCCAATTTGGTCTGCACTGCTCTCCAGTTCTTGTTTTGGCGCCGTCCTTCCAGTTGCAACCAAGACGCACTACGGTGCGCCGAATTGTCCGCACGTGATCCAAAGCAGATTGCGTAGCCAAGCGACTCCCAACAGCGCAGAAGATGCTGAGCTTGGGCGGCAGGTTGGCTCCAGGGTCAACAGCAACCATCATGAAGTGGCGAGCTGGGTCAAGCAGTTAAACAACGTTTATGGGGGAGAATCACCAGTTACAATAGGGAAAACAATGGTTATGATGGGGGAACCAGCCAATTATCGACAGTGCTCTTTTCTTTTTGGGAAAGGTACAGTAAGAATTATAGGATCACAGCGAACGGGCTACAGATGATTCATTTTGATAATGTTTTCAGACTGGGGATACCAACTATGGGTGTATCCATGATGGTGTACCATCATGTACCCACGATATTTTATGGTTTCTCGACAAACAGAACATGACTGTGGGTGATTCTGGAAGGTTGGATGTGGAGACTGTTAAATCAAAATTTTAACTTGAAAAAGTATATTGTGATGAAACTTCCAAGATATTCACAAAGCATATGTACACAAATGTAGTGTTTTGTTTGTATGCAAGCCCTTCACCATGTTTCTTCACAGGAGTCCTAACAGACTGCAGGTAGAAGGGTGAGTGCTGATTTGGAAACCAATTAGGGATTTGTATGTCCGGACAAATGCCCACGCAACATATTCATGTGTATTGTGATACATCTATGTCTTTAATTAGATGATTTTGGCACATACAGACATAGATCTATCATATGATATATTCAATTTTTCAAAACATATATTACATAGATCTATCAAATGATGTCTCCAAAATTTGTTTCACAGATAGGGGCCCGATTTTGCTGCCGGATTTTCCGTCAGGTGATCACCTACATGACAGGTCTCCTGGGACCGCAGTGGACCAAGGCAGAGCCACCATGACGGCGTTGAAGCAGCGATTCGGTGATGCGATGACGGTGATGCGATGACGGTGATGCACATGGTGAGTGTCGGCAAGATGACGGTGTTAGTGACGGTGTTAGTGACGGTGTTAGTTGACGACAGTTGAGAATGATTGACAGTTGGGGTACAGGATTACGTTGGCAACATTCTGTATGCAAACAACATTCTGTATGCAAACGTCGAGAGGAAAAGTGGACCAGTGGAACCCATCAGCAGACGCTGAGAAAGATCGGTCCCAGCCGGTGCAGGCGCACATCTCTGATGTGGTTCTGGTTGGGCCTGCTACGATGGGTTGGCACCTCGGGGGATGTTCGATCAGCGCCGAAGTTGGAACTGAAGCGATCCGTGGTGCGTAGGGGAACGCCTTTCCTTCATGGTTCAACAGGCTTTCGAGTAAAGCATGTAGCTGTACTATGCAAACCATCAGGAAACATGATGCACATTCATTGACTATTATGTAATTATATAATTGATCAGCAATGAACTATTCATGAACCACCAGTAGCATTCATCAGAACCACCAGTAGCATTCATCAGCAACATTCATCAAGCAATTCAGAATTGCAGATGTTTCAGTCCGATCCGCACCTGAGGGTCTCCATCCGTCTATGCTGGCTACGTCTGCAGCTCATGGGAAGCTTCGCGCCAGTTTTGGGTCCCACATGGTGGGCCGAGAAAGCATTGGGTTGGGTGAGATCCAGCTAGCGTTATGACTTCAGCTCCACAGCTCAAATGACTGAAATGAGATCTTCATCATTCTCAAATGACTTCTGAAACAGCTCAAATGAGTGAAAGTATTGGCGTTTCTTCACTTGCATTTCTCCTTTTTGAAGGAAAAAAAGGTGATAGAAGTCTCAAGATGTTCGTGTTGGTGGTCCGAGCCTGGACCCTCATAGTTGGCATCGTGATTGGTTGTACCTTGCCACGCCGAGGCGAATGGTCCAAGCTTGGGACCTTGGAGCTGCCAGGGCAGATAGGTCGGTGATGTGAGGCACCAGGCGTTGGTACCATGAACCAATGGTAACCCAAGGCCAACCATGGGGGCTCCGAATGGCAACGGAGGGGGGGCATCACAACTTGTTGATGTTGGATATGTTGATCCCTGAAGCAAGTGATTCTTTAGCATCAAAGAAGGGCTCTAGCGGAAGTTTCATTCCCCCGGGCGGAACCATGAATCTAAGGCGTGACCAAACAGTAAGTTGTCAACGGAAAACAATTTGCTCTACATTTTTCCACACATGAGCAGCCGGTGCACGAAAGCACAGCGTGCCGTCCCAACAAGACGGAGAAGCCCCCCACGAGTAAGACTCATAGCATTCAACAAAAATCACCGAAACTATCGAAGCAGCAGAGACAACGCATGAACCTGTCATCCCTCGAAAATTCGCAAGGTGTTTATTGCCAGGGTGCCAAAATTCTTGTCAATGATGTGAATCGTAATTTGATTATCAATTTCATGGTGAATGATTGATATGGTGGTTTCTCAGAATAGGGGTACCCCCAAATCATCCCATTTTATTCATTTGTGGTTTTCAACCAATCATTTTTTGGGTTCCCTATGGCTTAAGAAACACCCGGCTATAGTTGCAAAAGACATCCCCTATAATGAATTGTTAGTTATCATCCCCTATTATTAACCATTAACCATAATTGTTGGTTAATATCAACCCACCATGGCAGTGGGTCAAAACCCTGTACCCCTGGTTCCCCATCATTAACCATTGTTTTCCTTATTGTTGCTGGTGATTATCCCCCATGATGGTTAATATCAACCCACCATATGAGACTGTTGGACCCAGTGGGTTGGTCCCTGGATCTTCGATCCGCCAAGCCACCACGAACGGATGGTGACTCGTGCCTTGGACCCAGGCACCATCACCCACTCATCAGTGCTGCCCGTGGCCAATTTCATGGAGAGCACAGGGCGGTGGGGGAAAGGGGGTTCGGGGCGTATCGTGAGTTGCGAAGAATGATTATTATGATCATTATGAACCCCTAATGGTTGTTTCTAGGTATGAACATTGTGGTTCATTATGATCAGCATGATTTGGTTCTTTCATTATGAACCCCTAATGGCTGCTGAGAAATGTTGCATTGTGAACAGTGCCCGTTTGCGAGAATTTTTCGGGACTAGTATCAGCCTCTCATGACCATGGACCACTACCCAGCCATAGCTCAACCACAATCATCGTTAACCATCAACCACTATGAACCACCACAAACCACCATCAACCATTATCAACCACCACGAACCATTATGGATCACTTTGAACCGCCACCAACCACTATCAACCACTATGAACCACTACGAGCCACAATGAACGACCAGGAACCACTATCAACCACTATGAACCACCGCGAACCACTATCAACCAGTATCAACCAGCACGAACCGTCATGAACCACCACGAACCAGTATCAACCACTATCAACCGCTATGAACAAAAAACAATGAACCACCATGAGCTACTATACCAACCGTGGTGAACCATTATGAACGATTCCAAACCAATATCAACTGCTATAAGCCACCACAAACAAGTATGCACCACCAGGAACCACTATCAACCACTATGAACCACCATGAGCCACTATCAACCACTATGGGCCACCACGAACCACTATGAACCACCACGAACCACTATGAACCACCACGAACCACTATCAACCATTATGAACCACCACGAACCATTATGAACCACTTTGAACCGCCACCATGAACGACCAGGAACCACTATCAACCACCACGAACCAGTATCAGATGTGTGCTCTCATGTGTGTGCTCTCGTATGCGTCCTCTCCTATTTGTGCTCTCATACCTGTGCTCTCCCATTTGTGCTCTTATATGTGTGCTCTCATTTGTGTGCTCTATGTGCTCTCCTATGTGTGTTTTCATATATGTGCTCTCATATTATGTGTGCTCTCACATGTGCGCTCCTATGTGTTCTCATAGGTGTGTTCTTTGTGCTCTCATATGTGTGTTCTCATGTGTGTGCTCTCATGTGTGTGCTCTCCTATCTGTGCTCTTATACCTGTCCTCTCCTACTCGTGCTCTTATATGTGTGCTCTCATTTGTGTCCTCTCCCACTTGTGCTCTCATTTGTGTCCTCTCCCACTTGTGCTCTCATGCGTGTCCTCTCATACGTGGGCAATACTGTGTCCTTCTGCCAATTCCTCCCACCACTGTTTAGGGTCTCTTGCCAGGATAATGTCAAAAAAAACACCCATTGATTTTTTGATATATGTATATATGTATATATATATATATGTACAAAAACACTATATAAACCACTGTGAAGTCCACCGCCAGTGTCGTGTGAAGTCGTCTTTTACTTGGAGTGTCCCAGGAGATCCGGATCAGGGACGTGGCATCAACCTGGCCAGGACGGCGTCATCGGCAGATTCCTTCCAAGGGAAACCGAACTTATCAAGCAATAAACAAGCAATAAACAAGCAATAAAGTGCCCAACTCATCCAATAAACAAGCAGTAAAGTGTGTTGGATGAGTTGGCCACTTCTTTGTGAATTTTGTCCGTAATTGTTTTTGGGGTAAAAGATGCGCACAGAGGGTTGAAGCGAGGTCGAAACATCCGCATGGCCTTAGAAGACACGCTGCGATGGTTGTGAGTCCGAAAGTGCGAGGATTGCGTCGACCTTTTGGCTCAGCCTGGGCCATTTCCAACGCAGTTCTACTGCGTTTCCTTCCGGTATTGAAGACTTTCATGGATTTTTTTTCGAAAATATTGCTGTACATTACTGGAGTCTTTCCTTTGAGCTGCGCCAGTGAAGTTTTGCATCACTTTGACTGCAGAGATGCGACCTTAGTGGATCCACGAAAGGATTTCAAGGAAATTCCCTTGCACTCGCGAAAGCGACCGGCGCGGTTGATCAACAGCTTTTCATATGCCAATCCATTCGAAGTTGAGGAATTGCTTCTTCATCTTTATGAGATGGGTGACGAGGTGGGAACTTGGGGAACCCTGGGAACGTTTTGAGTTCGAAGCACAATCTTGGTTCGGACCATAAAAGACTTTTTGGGCTGGTTTGTATTTTTTTTTGGCAGGGCTTTCCACGGACATTGTCAGGTGTCTGAATTTCACATTGCGGAAGGCGATCGAGATTGGCAGGGAGACGCCAAGGACTACAGCTTTGACACCGTGCTGAGTAGCGGCAAGCTGGACCAGTGGAAGGACAAGATCACTTATCATAAGGTGAAGATCCCATCCGGCGTCCTTGGCTGCGACGTACAGCGTCATCAGAGGCTGGGGCGGAGACTGAGCCACTTCTCAGGTCAGAGACGAAGTCATGATAAAGCTCAGAGGTTGTAGCTAACCCGGCAACAACAATAGCGACATGATGAGCGAAACTCACCTGATCTATGATTTCACAAGATGCAACTAGCAGTAAGGTTGCTGTCCCTTTTGCCGCTGCTGTACTTGTCGTTGCCATTGCCGATGCTGATCTTCTTTCGGGTACTATAGTTGTTATCGTTGCTGCTGCTGCTGCTGCTGCTGCTGCTGCTGCTGCTGTTGCTGGTGTTGTTGCTCTAGTTGTGCTTGCTGCATTGCCTGTTGTATTTGTCGGTGTTGTTGTCCTTGTCTTCAACCTTGTTGTTGTGGTTGTTGCTTTTGCTGCTTGCAGCTGTTGTCGTTGTTGTTCACATTGTTGTTCACATTGTTGTTTTTGTTGTGGTGGTTGTGGTCGTCGTCATCGTGGTGGCTGTCGTGGCTGTTGTGGCCGTCGTGGCCGTTCTGGCCGTGGTGGTCGTGGTGGTCGTGGTGGTCGTGGTCGTGGTCGTTGTTGGGTCGTGGTGGTTTTTGTCATGGTCGAGGTCGTAGTCGTGGTCGCGGTCGCAGTCGCGGTCGCGGTAGCGGTTGCGGTTGCGGCTGTTGTTGTTCTCACAATCTGGTTTGGGCGAAGTCAGGTTTTGGCCTAGTGGGCCTAGTCACCTAGTTCAAAATCGGCCCTTCGAAATATAGACTCTTTTGACCCACCTGGTTTATGTGGGGTTGTTGGCAATAGGAAGCAAATCTGTGTAATTAATGAGTACGGGGCCAAGCATTGGTCAACTTTGCACAAGTCCGATGTTTCTCAGCACGCGAGCTAGATTCAAGTACACAGTGATGGGCACATCCAAAATGGAGATGAGATCACATGATATCTCTAATAACAATGTGCCAATGTAAATGAATGACAGTCAATGAGAACTCACAACCATGGCGATTTGGGAACATAAACATATACTGCTGCAACTGCTGGAACCTTGCAACCTGAAAGGCCTGGGAAAGTAGCTGGAAACAGTGATGCAGCAGATTCTGGACCATTTCAACCTGGAAAGACCCGAAACATGCATACTGCATACTAAACAGCTGGGTACAGCCGGAGAAACATCGAACTCTTAGATTTCGACCTTCAGAAAAAATCCACCAAGTTTGAAATCCCAAAAAAATTGAAGCCATGAACCTTCGCAACTTGTAAGCCTAGAAGTTCCTGTCCCACGACCCCACTGAAACGACCCAAGGGTGGCCTCGAGTGGGGAAAAAGCTTAGTCGAGGGTTTGGCTGACACCTTTCGGAGGTCTTTTCCTTATTTTTCTTTCTTTCATTTAAATGGATACTTCTAAGTATAAGTAAGTAAGGTCATTGAAATGGAATTCAAATCACCTTGCATTTGGGGCCCCAAGTGTTCTTGACATTGGCCTCCAACGTGTAGCCTGCTTTGCGCAGAAACGTGGTGAAGAAGCAGATGAACAACTATCGTGACTACCGTCCTGATGACGTGCTATTGGAAGGCGATTTGGACGAGATCGTCAGCCGCAAGGCTCTGAAAACCTTGAAGCATTGTAAACCCGAAGGAGGTGCATGGAATCTTCGCATCAACATGACCAGCTTCCATTACAGCCTAGCCTATATGTTGGCGCAGTTCAAAGTGGCAACCACCGCAGCATTTTTTCGTGAAGAGAAGCAGGAAGCACCCGATCAAAGTGTGTCTTTTTTGAGGTTACAGCAACTTCGCAGTTCAGCAGTTTTCTGGAAACCGTTTGAGCTCAGTATCAAAGATCAGTTGGCTGGATGGCACTTGGGATTGATGTTCAATGGTTCAATGGGTTTGGCGCGCAAGTGGCAAACCACGCCCGAGTATGAGCCTGGGTGGATGCGGAGGATGGCTCCAGCTGATTTGGCCGATTGGATTGAGAGGGTCATGTATGCTGACCCGGTGAAGAACGACCGCAGTAAGACGATTCACTTTGTGAAACTCCAGAAGAAGGATTTGCCACAAGCTGTCATTGAACATCCAGAACAGTTTCCAACCATTTTGAAAAACGTGTCGTTGCAATTTTAGTGACCTGTGCGTGATGAGTGATGACTGGATACTTGCTCGGCTACTCTGGCAATGTTTCACTTTGGTCCGGTGCAAGGGCACCTGTCCCATTTTCCACCTTGGACCAGACAGGGCGGCAATTCGATGTAAGACATGCGACCGAACTTGTCTCCTTGCTTAGAGGGCGACATTTGGGTGATGCGAAACAGATTTGCTTTCGGAGTAAAACAGGAGAGACCTCAGAGAGGCTCCCAGGTTTTCGCTTCTGGGCACAGTTTCGACTTGTGATCACTTGACAGATTCCGTGATCGGGGGAACCATTCCCCTCTAAAAAACCGGAGCAGCAGGACGGCCACCATGATGAGTACACGGACTAGTCATTTTCGAACAGTACCTGGTGCATGACTAAACAGTTCACATAATGAACCATGAATAAACATTATCATATTCATATAGTTCACCCATCTTCATTAAGCAGTTGCGTTAGGCCTCTCAAGCATTCCAGCCGCCGGAGGCATGTTGGCGGTGCTGCCTACAGCCCTGGATGGTTTCGACGTGCCTCGGCGTTGTGGATCCAAGAACCGACAGGGGGTATGGGGGGAGAACTATTCCCATGGATCATTTTTGGATAAAATCCATGGCAGGGATTCCAGCACTTCATTTGCATGTGGGAAACACACGTGTTTGGCTCCACCAGGCACCAGTCATCGTTACTCCCCGCACGTTTGACCACTCCCTGGTGATCAGACCTTCAAAACTGCCGGAGAGATGGCTGTGACACCCGAGAGGAGGCTAGCGGCTAGGGATGCTGGGGATGCTGAGGATGCTGGGGATGCTGGGGATGCTGGGGATGGCAACATGCGTCTCACCACGGAAAGCATTGCCCTATGCCAAGCTGGTGAGGGCCCCTGGTCAAACACCTGACAGCGCCTTTGACAAGCCATTTGTGTCCTAGCAGATTCATGTGGAGATCGAAAACCGATGGGCCAATCACAAAGAAATGCTAGGAATTTTGCCAATCAGAGAGGGCAATAGAATTATGCTGGCGACTTGTTGTGAGTCACTTCTTGTAACGTTTTTAAGGAAATTGTTGATCCCTTGAGTCCCCCCAATTGTTGGAAAGTATCTCATAGGTGGATCCAACCGTTGCGCCTCACAGCCAACTTAGCTTCTCATGGGAGCATCCTCCCAGGCTTCCAAATCGGCAACGAGTGATTTTTCGATGGCCTAAGCAGGTTGTTTCAGTTGCCTTGCAGGGTATGGGGTGCGCAAGTTGTGGCCTTGCAGTTACAGCGGCCTGGACGCCGTTGCCTTCTTGGAAGATTTGGAAAAGTGCGATGAGAAGGAGCGACGGCTGAGCGACGCAGGTCTGGTGGCACACAGGTCGCAGGGCAGGGGAGTCAGGGTCAGCAAGAAGGATCCTCTGACCTGGGGGTTCGGCGCAGGAAAATGACCTTAGTGAAGCCTTTTGGGAACTGACAGCTGTGGTGTGCCCCGACATAGCACGACTAGCTAGACCCAGGCAGTCCAATGATTCATACAGCAGTTCTTCGTGTGATTTCTGGTTGATGATCAATGGGATTGGAAATTTCTAAGAATTCCATTGAACCAACAATTATAATAGGGATTATGAGGGTATCCGTATACATATGGTGGTTTCTGAAAATAGACGAACCCCTAAATCATCGAGCTTATCAACCATTATTATTAGTGATAAACCAACCATGTGGGGAGGTTCCCTAGAAAGCTCCATATGTAGATAGATCAAGTGCCAACCGCCACCACGGCACCAGGAGGGCAAGAATGTCTTCATGGATGAGTACCGAGGGCTTCATGTGCCTTGACGTGGCCAGTTGCGTCGCAACTCATATCAACCATTCCATGATTTTTAGTCTCCTTATTCATTACTTTTGATATTTTTAAGGTCATTATATGAATTATCATTAATTATCAAGTATTGATGATTATCATTAAGTATAGTTAATTATTGTTAGTTACTTTGAATTACTTATTATTGTTAGTTATTTTTGATTATTGTCAATTCTAATTAACTATTTTTGAATATTGTTAATTGTTGTTAAGTATCAATTATGGTTCATTATCATCAAGTATTATTAATCAATATTAGTTATTACTAGTTATCATAAACTATATTGATTATTAATTGATTCTTTTAATTATCGATACTTATTATTTGTATTAATTTCAAATTATCATTGACTATTGTTAATCACTGTTATGATGTTCATTTCATTATTGATTTTTGGTAATCATTATTCCTTACTATTAGCTATTATGAGTTATTATTAGTCATTATTAGCTATTATTATGATATTCATGATGAACCATCAATTATTGTCCCTTATTATCGATTATGTTTCTTGTGGTCGTTATCATTAGCCGTTAATTATTGCTAATTATTGTTAACTATTACTACATATTGTTGTTATTGATTATCAATCATTATTGGCTTTTATTGACTATTATTGATTATTATTAATGTTTATTTTTAGCTTTTGTTAATTATTTCTGATCATTGTTATTGTTATCAATTATAGTTATTATTCATGACTCTGAATTCCTATTACCACAGTAACTACTATTGAAATTGTTTTTTGTTTTACTTATCATCCATTAATGTCAATATTATGATTGATTTATCTATTTTACCAATTTTTCTTCATTATTATTGCTTAATTATGATTAATTCATATCAATCGTTAATCATTATGTTTTTTTTTGTTTTTGATCATTGCTAATTAGTATAAACTGCTATCATTGTTCGATTCTGACTAATTCCCGTTGACCATTATCAATTGTTCCTAATTATCAATATATGTAACTAACCATTGTCAATTATTATCAGCTATTGTGATTATCAATTATTACTTATTATCAATGGTTCTTAATTACTATCAGTTATTATTGATCATTGTCAATTGTTATGATTTATTTTTTTGACTACTATTGATGGCCATATTGCTATTGACTCTAACCATGAAATTCTGCCGGCACACCATATAGCTTATTATGTGAAGTACATGAGGTCTTTGGTGACAGCATAAAGTATGAAACATGGTGTTGGGGATTATCCATCATTAAAAGACTACTGATCAACCCAAAACTGATCATGATTCATCAGAATATAACCATCCTCAATCATAAGCGGCCATTTGGTTGCCATTCGCAACAAGCAAACGCCCATGGTTAAAAGTTTAAACCATAACTTGCTGGTCGGACTATCTCAGACTTGCAAGAAAGATGGCTTAGCCATGAGTGCAATCCGCTGCATGTGCAATGCAATTCAACCATGATACTGTAAAGTGACCCAGTGCATGCAATATAGACAACTATGCTGCGACTGTTTGCTGTAGCGTTTATTTGACAGTCGCATGCAGTTCCAGATTTTTCCTATGAAGGATTCCAGCTCCGTGAAGTTGGGGATAAATTCGATCCAA
This sequence comes from Symbiodinium kawagutii, assembly GCA_009767595.1. NCBI lineage: Eukaryota > Dinophyceae > Suessiales > Symbiodiniaceae > Symbiodinium > Symbiodinium kawagutii. The sequence goes on along the minus strand of VSDK01014552.1, from coordinate 715,026 downwards.
AAGCAAATGGAATGATGATTAGCATGAAGGTGGAGACAATGATGATGATGCTGCTACTGTACTGCTGCTGCTGCTGATGATGATGATGACGACGAAGACATTTGAGCTGATGACGTCTGCAGATGTGCAGTTTGAACTGGTCCAAATGGGGTCAACACTTTCAACAAGATTATTGTTGGGCATTGGCTGACGGTGCTGGGGAAGAGGTTGGTGTAATGTGGCTCAAAGCTGATATTTCTGCATTTTTTGTGTTCATGGCCGATAGTACGACACATGGTTTTTATAGGGGCGAAAAAAACAGTTCTGACCATGGAAATGACTGCCAGTTATAGGGGCTGCCCTAACCTACCGGATAGGGCTACCTGCTTGTTATATCCCAGCCCTTCGGCAGCACATCCATGACTTGTACACCAACCGCAGCGCCACGGATGGCTGGGTGTCGTGAACCTGCCAAGGAAAAAAGTCGCAGGTGGCTGGAGGACCGACCTCACCCGTGGTGGCCCCGTCAAGTGGCAGTGGTTGGAACCGGTTTATGACGTTCCAAGCATTGCTTCGTGATGCAAAAACCTTGATCTCCGAAATTTGACGAACCATGGTTGGACCTGATCCCGTGGCTTCGTGATGATCCACTCTTCGTAAATTCGTGGATTTTAAGGGGTTTCTCAGAATAGGGAACCATAAAAATGGATGGTTTATTACTGTAGATGGTTTATAGAGGATGATTTGGGGGTACCCCTAATCTGAGAAACCACCATACACTACAGTGGTTATAACTCCACGGTTGTGCTTGAACTACTGAAAGTTGGTTAACTTTTTTTCATAGCCAAAATAGATATTTCTTCAGGTTTCCCAATGATCAAAAACTACAGTGCTTCGGAAAGAGCTAAAAACAAATGGTTGGATATCGGTTGAGGGAAACTAAAACTTTACTGTTGATTACCGCTGATTGGTTCGGATACCGTAGCTAGCTATTGGAGGCGAAAATGACTCTTGATGACAGCACCAGCTATCTGGTTCATCAGTTGGTATCTACTCCTTCAAGGTAAGTTTCAGGAGAATTGCGTGGTCACTACACGATTTTAAAACATGCTTGTGACTTTGAGTTTTAGTGGTGGATTTAAATGCTCTGATTTCAACCTTCAAAGAAAACCCTTCAAAAAGTCCTTCGACTCATTTGAAAACAGAACACAAAGGATCGCTGAGGTAGTCGGGTGGGCGGATGACAGTGAAGGGATCTCAATGTTCAAGAAGGTCCTCACGCCAGACTTGGACAGTCTCAGGGTTTTGTCAACCAAGTTTCGTCCAATGACATGAACTGTATGCTTTTCAACGCGATGCAGTCCACTCAACACGCAGTGTGCCGTTCAGTGATGCGTAGTGGTCATTTTCAGGAGCACGATCTCTTGGACATAAAAAGGCTGTGGGAAGTCCGTCTGGGAGCTCGGAGAGCCAACACCATTTTCACACCTGTCCTCAAGTGCCCAGTTGATCATATTCAGGATTGGGACAATTGGGACGTCATTAATTACATTTCGATGTACATCAAAATCTTCGCAGCAGCCAGGATGTTGCTATGAACATTCCTATCGTTGCTTTGATCCTGTTGGTTCTGTCACTGGAGTTATGTCCCTGCCAGGTTGCAGGACGCATCAGGACCCAAGGAGAGGAACTCGTCTTCGTCTTTCCCCGCAGCCATCGGCTGCAGTAGCGCGAGGGGTGCGGCGATGGCAACGGACTTTGACAAGAAGACGGCAGCTCGTTATCGCACACGAAGGATTGAATAGAACAAGCGTCGTCTGCCCGTTGTCATGGTTGAATATGCTTGATCTATGGCTGATAGTGGTGCCGGCCAGAATTGTTTTTCAAACTTTTGAACTTTTGAACCGTCGTCCGTCATTATTATACATACCATGTTAGAGATGTAATAGTAATTGTTGACTGGGATTACAGCCCCGCAATGAAATAGTCGGCTTGGACAATACTCACTCACTCGTTGTACTCACTTTATGGATGATAATGAGGTTTGCCCAAGTGTCAGGTAGATTCTTGTATATAATATGACTTGCTACAATCATCGATCAAGCATGGCCTTTGGCTGATTCAGAATCTGTGGATCAGTGGTCATGACAGTGCATTCATAGCATAAGGCTACTGGACCTGACAATCCAGACCCGGTGGGTAGTTTCCAAGGGGAGAAGATCGACTTCAGGGTACCCTGTGTTTTGAGCAACGGTCTCTGCCTGTCGACATGGGTATGTGTTAATACCAACCAACCAACCCGCAGATGGGCAAGGGCACATCCCAATAAAGACTAGACTGGTCATCTATGGGATGTTCAGGGGGTAGAGGATATCGAGCTGCAGCCACCAAAAAAGGGTATATTATTATGACCATACAGCGTTTTATTTTGGATAGAAAGGCAGTGCGGACACGATGGGACATATTCCCCGGCACAGAGACATATGTGCAAACACATGTGAATGTAGTATATAGCATACCCACTGACGTGTGCATCTACACACACACACATACAGGCAATGCCGCCCAAAACATACCCAGTACTTCCAATTCGTCGAAGTATGGTTGACATTGTTGACACTTGACACATGTTCACTGGCAAGACAGATCGTCGTGCTCGTTCTCTCCAGCTCCTGCTCTCCCTCATTAACCCGATCCCACTCGTCATCATCATCAGCATCAGCATCATCATTATCATCATCATCATCATCATCATCATCATCATCATCAGCATCAGCATCAGCATCAGCATCAGCATCAGCATCAGCATCATCATTATCATCATCATCATCATCATCATCATCATCATCATCATCAGAATCAGCATCATCAGCATCATCATCATCATCATCATCATCATCATCATCATCATCAGCATCAGCATCATCATCATCATCATCATCATCATCATCACCATCATCATCAACATCATCATCATCATCATCATCATCATAATAATCACCATCATCATTTGACCATGGTCATCGTCATCGTCATCGGCATCGGCATCGGCATAGGCATCGTCATCGTCATTGGCATCGGCATCGGCATCGTCATCGTCGTCATCATCATTTGGATCATCATCATCATCATCATCATCATCATCATGATCATCATGATCATCATCATCATCATCATGATCATCATCATCATCACCATCATCATCATCATCATCATCATCATCAT